>BMAO01038774.1:0-20519 GCA_019973975.1 Trichonephila clavata | reverse complement strand
ACCTCCATCACTACTGAGGAATAAAAGGCAATGTCGCTTAGTAAGAAGGGAAATATTTTCTCCGCTAAAAGTATGCAAATAAGGGTTTTCCACAAAATATATTGTCCCGGTCCTGACTATAAAGCTGCCCCTAACTCACATGAATATATGGAGAATAGCTGTTGTGCTCCAAACTATTATTTTTTGTCTTAAGAATGTAAAAATCTAGATTACATATTTTTCAGATACTCTCGTGCATGGAAGAGAAATATTGCTTTTCATTTTTGTATTTGACGTAAGAAACAAATATTTTTACCACATTAGATTTGGAAAACAGATTTGAACAAACTTTAAAGGGAAAAAAGCATGAAAGGATTTGTGATAGAATAAATTTATAAATTGATCCTCTTTCCAAAATTTAAAGTTATTTGGAGTGAAAAAAATCATTTTAATTTTTAATGTAATGTGTTACTGTTAATCATAAAATTTTAGGTAATTTAATTCCAATATTTCTTTAGAGTTAAATTTTAATCAGTGTTTCTCAAACTGTGGGGTGCGCCCCTCTAGGGGAAATGATGACCCTACGTAGAGGGCGCGAGAATATTGAAAAATCAAAAACAAAAGATCCATTTAAAAAAATATTAACATACAGAAAATAATCAAAACAAAATACATTCTGACATTATAAAAAATAAAATACACATATATCTTGATATAGTACATTTCTAACTATAATAGTATTCCACAATGTATTTAATAATTAATTTATCAATAATAAATTAAGAATAAATTTAATAACTATCAGTGAAGCCATGGGCTTACCATATACAAAATTATATAAAAAATGTAATACTTATCTCGATAATATGTATGATTTATAATTAAAGTCGTATTGTTGCTTTAGTGCGTATTTATTAGTGTCAGTACATTGTCATTGTATGGGGGGGGGAGCACGATGAAAATAATGATTGAAAATTGGATCACAAGTATTGAAAGTTTGAGAAGTGCTGATTTAAATACATAAACAATATAAAGTATTTCTAATGATTAAATCTTTATTCAATTATATATAAAACTTATCTACGTTATTTTTCTTTAACAAAGAAATTAAAATGATTTGCTTGTCTAATTATTAACAAATCATCCACTGACACAAGTTAAAATGATGATAGATTTAAAATATTTAAATCTGCATTTAAAACAAGCTCATTGCAAACTTGGAAAAAATGAGATAAAATTAAACCTCTCTCTCTCTCTCTCGTCTGTTAATTTAAATACTGTTATGCATTTTAGTGATTGGTTTCAGATGCCAAAGGCTGTCTATACCTTTTTTTTTTGTAAAATCAACATGAAATAAAAATTAATCAGTAATATAAATTATAATTTATAGATTGGATGCAATAAAAAACAGATGGAATGAAAAAAATGTAAAATTGCATCAAATTCCTGGAAAAATTTAGAGATGCAGTAGACAAATTGTCATAAAGGTTCTCACAAGTTCGTGTCCTGGTGTCATTGAGACCCCTTCCCTCGAGTAGAGGGACTCGTGCGTGTTAAATTAGTCGGGACTCAAAGAATTTTTGTGGAATGGTGGGGAAATTTGAAGAAAGGTGTGATACTGAGCTGTCGTGTCTTCGTCACTTGACCAAGTTTCAATATTATGTGGTCTGTAGTGATATATAATCTATATAAGCCAGTAACAACCTCCGCACCAATGTGATCATTTTGGTGTAGTGGTTAAGTTACTCGGCTTCGGACCCAAAGGTCCCGGGTTCTGTTCTATTAGGATAAAAAACGCGCCACTTCATTTAATGATCCTAGCTTAACTAAGAAAAGCGAAACCTTTACTGATCTGTCGTGGCGCAATCTATCCGCAAAAAAAAGAGAGCAAACAAAAACAATCGTCAGATAAACATGACGCAAGAGAGAAACCAAGAAAAAAAAAATCGTCAGATAAACATGACGCAAGAGAGCAACAAAAAAAAATTTGTCAGATAAACATGACGCAAGAGAGCAACCAAGGAAAAAAGATCTCCAGATAAACATGACGATGCTCATCTAACACACACAAGAAACTGATCTCTCCCATTAACAACTATAGCGTTCGTTCGCCTAACCAACTCTCTGGTAGGGGAGTGTGTAGTGATATATAATCTATATATGCCAGCAACGACCTCCGCACCAAGGTGATCATTTTGGTGTAGTGGTTAAGTTACTCGGCTTCGGACCCAAAGGTCCCGGGTTATGTCCTATCCGGATAAAAACGCGCCACTTCAGGTCCTTCACTAATGGTCCTTGTGAAATTTTAATGAAAAATTTCATGTTTTATAATCTCCTTGAGTGATGTTGTTTATCAACTTTGTAATTTATAACAACATGCCAGCTATGGGTTACGAACTACGTAATTGTCAACCAAGGTGAGGATGACACTTAAACTAACTTTGCTAGTTTAACACATCGCACTCAACGATTTCATAGAACTTCTTTGATCCAAATTGTTAACAAGTTTCTAGGAATTCACACATAAGGCTTAAAATAATATCTTACATTTTTTTTCAAAAAGTACTTTTACAGAGCAGGAAAATTCGATTCACGTAAATTCTTCATTCACTATTCTAACAAAAGAGTAAATTTTTTCAAACAAAAGAAATATCTTGTGATATGTGTTCGTATGTAGCTTAATTAATTTTACATTTATAGGAGAAATTATTTGCGTAGGAACATAGTTTTTTCCTCAGTTTCTTTACCTTAAAATTGCCATTTTAAATATGAAATGTTTACTTAAATTAAATTACAACTCAATTTAAAATAAGATTTAGTAACGTACTGAGTTCTATATTGCTTTGAAAAAAAAATTAAAATCGATTGCACTAAATTTCGGTCCATATGAAATAATTTGCAACGCATAAATTATTTAAGTACGCTTAGTGAATATTTTGTTAAATTGATAATTTCATAAAAATAGAAACAACATTAGCTTTTAAAATTAAAAAGAAAAAACTATTAATTATAATTTAGGTGTCTAAAAATTGCTAAAAAGGGAGAGAATTCCTCAGCAGCAAATGCAAATTTTAGCAGATTTCAGAGATTTTCTAGAACATTCTATTACTTTTTTAGATACTTATATATACATAACTAAGAATTAAATTTTTCTTTTGACAGCAAATTATTGAAATTTAGGCCAAATATCAACATTAATTTATTTGCTTGATTTTTTATAAATTATAACACACGAAATTAAAAACATATATAAGTTATTTAATAAGATAATAAATATTTTGTTTTTCTAAAATGATATTACCATTCGCATTTGTCAATTTTCTTCCTGAAAAGTGAGCACAAGTTATTTAAATGTTTTATATCTTAACTTCACAACCTGCATCCTAAAATAAAACCATTTATTGTAATGAACGGGAGCTTATTTGAGCTTCTTGTTTGATCAATATTTCTGCGAAACTAACGAATGGAAATGCTTTAATCAATACTTTGAAAATAGTCCTAATTGCTCGCAATACGAATATTATTCTAAAGGCAGTTTCAGAAACATCCTTGTGAAAGCATTCCATTTAAGAAGATAGAATCGATTAATTGGCGAAATCCTTATGACGTAGCATTCCAGATACGTTTCCTAATATTTTCATCTTTTAAAATGGCAATATAGTATCATTACTTTTAAATACAGATGTATTTCTTACAATCTATACTGAAAATGGATATAAAATTTTAGAGGGACCCGTTTTATTGCAAACCTCTTTTTTAAAGCGTTTAATATAGTGAAATAATTTATGTATTTGTTATCGTTTATTTCAATTTTTCTTTAAAATACTGCACAATATTCCTACTATTTGTCACAATTAAATCAGAAATTTTTAATAGCTTTTTCGAAGTTGTTCCTCAATTTTTTGTGAGTATTTGCATGAGCTGTGGATAATTCCACATAACGAATGATTTCCACCTTTCATCGTAGCTTGGATGATAGAGCACTAACTAACATGTTCATTTATCCCTTGTTCGACTACCAGCCAATGCGTTTTATTCATTTACTGGAGTTTTCATTTAAAAATGTTATTTATTATTTGCCTAAAGTCTGAATGATTTTAGAACTTTCATTGCTGTTCGAGATAGATAATGCTCGAATGCATGTTCCTTTCATAGAGTAGAGATTGGCTAAGTACGATATTGTGAAAATCCACCCCCAAGGGGTGCTGAGAGGGTGTTATCGATAAATAGTCACGTTTTTGAATTATTAGATCCACATATTTGGAATTAGGTAAGTTTATTTCTTTTATTCAATAAAGGTCCACTAAGAACGAATTTTAACGAACTTAACTCTTGTGGGAGGGGGGGGGGCAGTTACTGGGGCGTGTTGATAAAAAAAAATCCCGTTTTCGAACTACTAGACCTACAGTAATGAGCTTTGGTATGCGCGTTATTTTGTTGAATTTAAATCAACTATGAACGGGTCTAACGGAAATCGATTCCCAAAGAGGATGCGGGCTCATTGGAAAAAAAACCCGTTTATGACCAATGAGAATTATATTTTAAATTTGGCAAGCTAATTTCTTTTGTTGAGAAGGTATCGACTAAAAATGTGGATTTTCGCAAATCCACTTCGAGGAAGGTGCGGAAGCGTAAAAGGTAATTTTAATTCAATTCAGAAATTATTCAGAAATCTCGTGCTTTCTAAATCAAGATGTGACAATTATAAGAATGTTTTTTCAATAAAAATCGATCGCTTAACAGTAGGACTATGATTTCATGAATTTATACATATATGTAAACAGTTATATTCTTCCAGCATCATAAAATATCCAACGAAGTGGGCAGGTAACGGTTAGTATGTATATAAAATTATAACTTTTATCAGGGGTGTTAATAGCACAGGAGACTGAAAATATTGAATACAAGTATTAAAACCAAATATTCGTAGTTTAAGAGAAAATTTGTTAAATAGTTTAAAATACCTCTGATATTTTATGTCTGATCTATCGTGGATAATATCTGAACGGATACCCGTGTTAATATAATGGCAAGATTGAAAGTGTGTGGGAATGTTACTTTAACTCTCCAAGCTGTATTTTATTCATTTTATACACTCACTTCCAAAAGTTAAGCATAGAGAGGAAAATGCTGATTTCCGGAAGCCAATCAAAATTGAAGAGGATGCAATTCGCAACAGAGGTAGATGGAAGTATGGAAATATGTTAGGTAACAGCCAATCGTGCTTTCATGTCAAGAAATATGCAAAAAGGGCAGTCTTATAAGAAGCCAGCTTTATGAAGGGTTACAGAAGTTGATTGTAAGTGCTGATAGAAGGTCTTTAAAACTTTCGTACAATTTGTTTGCAAGACATACGTGTTCCTATGACTTCCCGAAAACGAATGGAAGACTCTGAGCGCTGGCGTGCTGTGGGGCGCATTGAAGCAGAACAGTCGATCACAGATGTTGCTCTTTTCTTCGGCGTTCAACATTCTGTAATTTCACGTTTATGGAAACAATTTCAAACCACACAGACAGTTGTCCAAATGCCCATAGGCAGTCGCCCAAGGGTTACAACCCCCGCGGAAGATCAATATATTGCTATTGTAGCCAAGCGGAATCGCAGAGCGACCTCCACACGTGTGCAATCTATGATTACAGCGTCCATTGATAAGGCTATATCTGCAGCTACTGTACGCTGAAGATTACATATGAATTTACTGTATGCTCTGGTACCTCGAGTTTGTGTTCCTCTATCCGTCCAATCAAGAGAGGCATGATTAAAGTGGTACCGAGAATAGGGCAATTGCACTCTGTCTGACTGGGGCAATGTCATGCTTACTGATGAGTCGAGATTTGTTCTGGAGCCAGATGGCAAGCGTATAAGGATATGGCGTAAACAAGGAACACACAATCAGCCCCAAAACATCACCGAGCATCACGCATTCCGAGGCGGGAGCATTATGGTGTGGATCAGAGTTTTCATTAGGATACCGCACCGACCTGCACATCTTTAAACGGGGTTCTGTGACGGCTGTCCGGTATCGAGATGAAGTCCTAGAACCCATTGTGAGATTGTACGCTGCAGCAGTTGGCCCTACTTTTGTTTTAATGGACGATAACGCTCGTCCCCCATAGAGCTGACATCGTCGATGACTACCTGGAGAGTGAAGGGATTGCGCGTATGGCGTTGCCAGCATATTAGCCCGACCTTAATCCGATTGAAAATCTTTGGGATGCTCTCGGTCATGTTGTATCTTCACGTTTCCCACCTCTATTGAGCTGGAAACTCCTCTACAAGAAGAATGGCGATTGCTTATTTTTGCGGTGATTGACCACCTAATTGAAAGCATGGTCATAAAGTGTAAACTTTGCATACAGATGAGGGGGATCACATACCCTATTAATGTCCTTTTTTTCATTTTATGCTGTTTATTTTCACTTTATACATAATTCTGTTTAAGTCTCCAGTATGACATTATCTGATAACTTACAAAAATTTAATATTGTTTTCATTTCTGTATATAATTTTTGATTTTGCATTATGTATAAATATATATGCTACTTTACTGCCAAATTTTGTGTCAATCAAAGCAGTATTTGTTGATATTTTTACATTTTATATCTTCTTGCTTAACTTTTGGAAGTGAGTGTATTTTAAACAGAGTTGCATATTATCTTTGAATTAAGTGACACACGACGAAAGAACTTTTGTTTCACAAAAAGAGAAAATAATCTGTATTCTTATGTGTTATCATCGAAAAATTCATAAGCAAACAAAAGAACAAATTATAGTGAAAGTAATTATACACACAAACACACTTACGATTTTCAAAGGAATATATGTGAGTTTTTATTTTCTAAATTTCTGTAAAAGAATGAAGTGCTTTTAAAAAATTCACAATCAGCTATTTTATTAAATGTTTCAATATGTTTTCCATGAATTTATACTTTGTGAGAAATGAGAGATTCGTCACGTTGAAATTGTGGAAATCCTAACTAATCTGTTTTAAAGAGCTAACGCATTATTTAAGTCACTGCACAGTCAACCTTTTGAAGTTCAACTTGTAAAAGGTTACAAGATAATTATTTATCCTTTCACTAATTAAAATTTCACAATCTATATTAAAAGTAAAATTTTACTGTAGTATAATGTCAACACATTTAATATGCATAATATGGATTTATAATAAAAAAATAATTACTTTCAGTATATATTGAATGGTTTAATATAAACTCTGTTTCTCTCTCTCTCGGGACTAAAATAATTTAAGGCTCTGCGCACAAAAATCTTATAATGGAATCGAATGATTAGTAATGAAATTAAATGCAAAAAATTCAGTATTATATTAAATTGGCTGCATTACTAGGTAAGTTCGTTAAAGTTTGAATATTTTTGAATTTCGAAATTTTAAACTACATTAATTTATATATATATATATATATATGAAGGATAAAAAGCGACTCACCAATCACGATACCTCGGGAGCTATCAAACCTACAGACTTGAAATTTGGTATACATGTTTTTTTGATAAAGTAGAGGTCTTCTAATAATGGAATTTGTGAAAATCAACCTCCAAGAGACATTTCGGGGATTAAGAGGCGTTAAAGATAATTATATATATTTTAAAACTATTTGACATAGTCTTGAAATTAGGTAAGCAGATTCCTTTCATAGAGTAGAGATCCGCTACCAAATGGGTTTTGCGAAAATAGACCCCCTAGGGACTCATATTTCTCCATGTTGAATTTTTGTACATATACTGTTATTCAAAACCCTAAGGCTTTTTTGATAATTGAAGTATGGGTTTGAAATTTTTTATACATGTTCTGAAATGTATGTTTTGTAAAACTGTGCATGGAATTAGCTCTAACATGTTTGGTACTTTTTCTAAAAAAATTCAAAATCAAAATTAATGTTTTTTTGAGAATTTTTGGGAGTTTAACTACAAAAAAATTAATAAAAAATTAAAGAGCAGCAGCAGAAAAAAACCATGCACAGTTTTATGTAGTATAGTATAAGGTACTTGGAAAAAAAATTTTGAATAAAAAGAGACATATTAAAAAAGCCACAGAGATTTAAAAAATGCGTAAAAAAGCTAAAAAAATTTAAATATTACAAACATTTTGCAACAAATTAAAATTTTTTTATATGGAATTATTTTAAATATTAACCTTTATGAAATACAATTAAAACCAAATATCAAATATTAAAAATAAAAAAAATTGTGAAGATGGTACCATATCGCCTTAAGAATAAATATTCTAGATTTTGAGTTAGTAGACCTACAGACTTGAAATTTAGCAGGCATGTTCCTATCATAGAGTAGAAATCAGCTACAAGAAAGGTTTTGCGGATATAGACTGCCAAGGGTTTTGCGAGCTTTTAAAGGGGCGTTATATATAAATATACCCATTTTTGAACTATTAGTACTACAGATTTAAAATTTGGTTGGTATATATTCCTTTGAAGGAGTAGAGATTCGCTAAGAAAGGGGGTTTTTTTTGAGAAAATGGACATCAAAGGCGGTGGAGGGAGGATTGCAAGATCGTTTTATATAAAAAAAATTACCTTTTATTAATAACTAAATCTATACACTTGAAATTTAGAAAGCATATAATTTTGCTGAGCAAGGGTTTTCAATAATTGACCCACATTAGTATTACGCGGGTGTTATAGATACAAAAAAATCCCTCTTTTTTGAATATTAGACCTACAGATTTCAAATTTGATAGATGGGATTTTTTATTGAGCAGAGATATGATAAAAAAGCCTTTTTTTTGTTTAATTTGCAATTTACTAAATTTTAACACACAATTTTTCTTCTATTGTTTATTTTTCAATTCACCAGCGGGAGGATACAAGAATACCAACTAGCATTGAATAAAGTTGACTTGTCCTCATTTAATGGTATGTATATTGACTTAAACTAAGAAAATAATAATAGAAAAGCTCTAAGTAACACGTGAAAAAATTCTTCATTCTACAAATGCTTAAAAAATCATGTTAAAATTCATACGACTTTTGGTAATAATTTAAATCTCTGTTATTGTTAAGAGTTGAAATTGTGCAATAGACAATACGTTCTTATTTCTTATATAAATTTGTTGCATGTATAAATTACAAGTATAAAATGTTTTGAAAGTCTATTTCTACTTAGGTCAACGAAGAAAAATTTTATTTTAGTTACTTTTTAACAAATAATTTCAATTAATAAAAATATGTATATACATATGACAGAATCACAATTTTAAGGGAAATCAATTTTTATTAATTATTAAAGTATCGTATTGTAACCCCAAACAATCGTATAAAAAATTTCAGCTCTGATGAGAGCTTTAAAATGAGAAAAAACTTTTTAAAGTTTGACAAAGTCGCCAAAATGTCGATTAGTGCCAAAATATGCCAATGAGGTGGCATCTTTAATTCTTTGAATAATTAATTTTAATCAATTAATTTTTTAATTATAATAAAATACCGAAATGTCATCCAAAATAATCGTGTATATAAAATTTCAGCTCAATTCAGCGCTTTAACCTTTCTACCGAAGGTACTTATAAATACCACTCACTTTAAAATTACATAGAATAAACATTTTCACGAATACTCTGACGATACTTAGCAGGACTATTCTTTTAAATCCACTCTTCCAAGATATATGGCTGCACGGGTTATATGATGGGTATTTTAGCGGCAGAGGCGAATAGTTTTATAATAGAAATTGCATTTTCAGCTGACATTTTGATCGGGTTGCAAAGATTGTCATTTTTGTTTTAAAAAAGTAGTTAATGTCAAACGGTAGGTTTTTTTGCATATTAATGAAGCCTGTAGAAAACTATTTGACTATTTATTTTAAGTTAACATAGTATATAATTAATTTTACAGTTGAATATCTTAAATTAATTAATTAGCTCTAATGGATTAAATTTTACATAGTTGAGTGTTTTGTTCATGTGTATCCCTTAATTTACAATGTAGTGATTCAAAAAAAATATTGCATGAAATAAACTGCAGTAAATCATATGCAGTAAAAGGTCAAAGGTATATTTACAATGAAAATAAACAAAATACAGAAACGTATTTATCCGAATCAATGGACGGACATCGTTCGATACCATTTTCGGATTACGGAGTGCGATCATGCATATATGATATGGACATAAAAATATTGAAAACCATCAATGCGGGAAACGTGCTGAAGAAAAAGCAAAATAGGTGCAAAATGTCGCAATTTTATTTTGATTGGGGAAAATAATCACTATTTTTCGCTGTACCATTTTACACCTTCGTTTTTTTAATGCAAGGTTTCTAATTCTCTTCAGCAGCAGTAGTTGAAGTAGGACAGCACTGTGATTGTTGTTCGTACCATTCCATAGCTGTCTCTAACGCAGAAAAGCGTCAGCATTTGCTACTTTCGTTGTTGTTGTCGTCGTTTTTATCCGTTTCATCGTCGACAGAGTCGGATTCTTCTTACGCGTAAATCACAATATTGCCATCATCTAGCATGTAAAATCCATAGTCTTCTGCGTTGCATGCCATCTTGGTTTCTACTTCAACAAAAGCCAACAAAAGAGCATGTATACACTTGGAATCAAACTGACTTAATGTTCTTCGCAGATGTTTACCAAATCACACAGCTGAAATTCCCAAAATATCCCTCACTTGGGTTTTGCCCGTCATTTTCGGTCTCACAGGAAACAAATGTTGAGCATTGCACTGTTCGAAAACGTATCCGGACTCTAATTCGGATATTTGACGCTCCGGATAAACGACGTTCTACTGTATAGAAGATTGTGAACTAATAGAAGGAATTGTATAAGCCACGTTAGCAAATTTAACGTTTGGTAATGTATTAAACATTGACAATTATTAAATTATTGTTAAATATTCACCTTCTAAGTTTTCCTGATATCGATGATTAAGTAAGTATAATAATAATAATAAGTTTTGATATAAAATTATACTTTAAAAAATTAATTTCACATCGCAATTATCTTTTGGAACTGTGATGCACACTTTATTTATGCTAAAAAGTTGCTTTTCGTAAATCTCATTATAGATTAGCTCTGTTTTATTAATGTGCAAATGGCACCAGATGACTTCAATAATATTCATCTCGTTTGCAGCATTATCATTAACAAAGTAGAAAGCGCATTATTTCGAATCCTCCCAGTTTTCTTTATTTCTGAAGAAAGGCCAGCACAAATATCTTTTATATAAGTTCCCTGAGAATATAATTATGCTCATTCTTAAATAATTGGGTATAATCCAAAAGCATGAAACTTTCATTCCTTCGTATAGGCACTTCGAGTCATCTCATTCATTGCAGGGTACTGCCACCTGAGGCCTATTATTTACGATAATGAGAAATTTTAATTACTCACTTAAAGTAAACAACTACCTCTTCTCTAATAAATGAAGTAAGTGTTATGGACCCCATTTCTGCAAAAGGAAAGCTTTTATTTTTAGGTGGATATACATGTCTCATAAATATGCTGTAGCGGAACTCGTTACAGGAACGCAAAGTTCCAACAATTATGGTGATTTGATTTAAAAATAAACATGAAAAAGTAGCATTATATTTGATTTGATTCTTCATAATGTTGCAACATCTACATTTTTTTCTCAGCATTAATTTCGCAATTCAAGTTATTTTTATCTGTATGTTGGTGAGTAAAAGTGATGAACCAGATTTTAAAAAAATCCTATTTTTGAAACTGCTGCACATATTACAAAAAGTGATACATGAAAGTTATGAAAAACAAACTAAGTTCTTTTTACACCAATGATGAACAGCCCATATTAGATCGCTGTGATTGAAATTCAAACATGGCGAAAATGACCGAGAAGAATTTTGCTTATTAGCGTATGCCAGGGTTTTTCAGTTATTTCGGTTCATCTTGCATTTAGAAATAACTTCAGAAAAAAAAGCTTCTTCTAACAAGAGCACTAAGTGATAATTTCGTCAGTTTAAAACAAGTTATACAAAAAAACAAAAAAAAATGAAGTCAATTCCTACTTAGGTCAACAAAGAAAAGTTTTATACTTTAGTTACTTTTTATTAAATAGTTACATAATATACAAGGGGTGATCAAATGAAAAGGTACGAAACGACACGGTGGGTACAAATATAGACTTTATTCAAAATATACACCATAGGCCTGAGCACAACGATCCCACTGATGAACAAGCCGCAGGATTCCTTGTTCCCAGAATTCCTGTGGCTGTGACGAGACCCGTCCTTCACAGTGTCCTTGAGTACGTCGTCCGAGTTGAAGCGCTTTCCTTTCAGGTGTTTCTTCATGGACCCAACACATGGAAATCGCAGGGTGACATGTCCGGACTGTAGACGGATGGACCAACGTCTCCCATTGGAACTTGTCCAGTTCCATTTGTGTGACTCTGGAGACGTGTGGACGCGTGTTATCATGGAGCAGAACCACACCCTCCGTGAGCAGCCCCGGTCTTTTTTCTTGATGGACCTGCGTAGGCGTCGGAGTGTCTCACAGTACACATCGGAGTTAATGCTTTTTCTGTGCTCGAGTCATTCTGTGCTCGCATCATTTGGACGCCGCTTTTTATAAGAGCCTTTGCTCTCTCCTGCGCATGCGGGCACCCGCGCATGATCCGATCCCAGTCAGAGTCTCCAATGGCATCCCGAGATGTCTCGCTACATTCTCCCTTGGCGGAATATGCAAATATTTAACTGTTTCATTTTTATGTCGTTTCGTACCTTTTCATTTGATCACCCCTTGTATATATATATATATATACATATGACAGAATCACAATATAAAATTAAAAAATAGATAGAGATTTCCATTGCAATTTTCCATTTTCCTTTCTATATAGGGCGATGGACTATTTTTTATTGATGCTATTTTTATTCATTAATTAAATTTAATTAATCTAATAAAATAGTATAGTAAAAAAGAAATCATATTCTCAGAAATTAGGCTGTCCCAGGAGGCCCCGACATTTGGATTATAAGACCAACTCGCTATCCATTGAGCTACAGGGACACAACGAACGATTCTCCTTCCTATATATGATGTTGGAATATTATATTTGTTTCTTACTTTTTCATTTTTTAAATTTAATTAATGAATTATTATTTAGAAAAAAAAACTGTAATAACATCAAATGTTATCCACTACAAGTTTTAAAAAATGAATTTGAACTTCAATGAATGAATAGAAAGTATTTTATTAACGATTGAAAGTTTGAACATGATATATAAATAAATATATATATATAGGGAGAGAGTGAACTAATAGTAGAAATTGAGGAGGTTGCTAGAGTGAAAAGAAAAGCAGCTTCCAGCCAAGAGCCTTCGAAGTAACAATGGAAAAGGTGAGGCAGAGTTTGGTCGCCAGAGAAAATGAAATTAAGAAAAAATCAATTTTCAAGCCTTATCATTTACAATTAACTCAGAAAACAACAGAGGACGACAAGTAAGCCTTTGATCAACATTACGAACCATTGGTACAATAATGTTACAAAATGTATGGAATGAACAGGATTACAGTTTAGACGTACAGTAGAACGTCGTTTATCCGAATCAATTGGGACCGGACACCGTTTCCATAACCGAAAACCGAATGCAATCCATGCAGTATACGATACTAGACACTATACAAATATTGAAAATCATCACATGTGGGAAACGTGCTTGAAGAGAAAGCAAAACAGGTGCAAAATGTCGCAATTTTACCTTGATTGTGGAATAATCACTTATTTTTCGCTGTATCATTGTACACCTTCGTTTTTTCAATGCAAGGTCTCTGATTCTCTTCAGCAGCAGTAGTTGAATAGAACAGCACTCTGATTGTTGTTTGTACCACTCAATAGCTGTCTCTCTAACGCAAAAAACACGTTAGCATTTGCTATTTTCGTTGTTGTTGCCCTCGTCTTCATCCATTTCATTGTCGACAGGGTCTGATACTTCTTGCACGGAAGTCGCAATCTCGTCATCATTTAGCATTTGAAATCCACACTCTTCAGCATCGAATGTCATCCAGGCTTCTACATCAACAAAATAGCACGTATACACCCCCTCACTTCAAAACAAACTGACTTAATATTCCGCGCAGATGTTTACTAAATCACTTAGCTGGAATTCCTCAAATATCCCTCACCTTGTGTTTTCCCGTCACTTTTGGCCTTACAGAAAACTAATGTTGAGCATTGCACTGTCCGAAAGCTGATCTGGACTTTGGTTCGGATATTTGATGCTCCGGATAATAAACGTTCGGATAAACGACGTTCTACTGTATACCATGAATCAAGAAGGTCACACATCGAACATTTGTAATTGAAACAAGCATGGTATATTTCTCTTTACATTCATGTATCATTTATTGTAATATGTGCAGTAGTTCAGATTTTTTTTAAAAATCTGATCCATGTTTTGTACTCACCCTGCATATTGATTGCCTCAAGTTAAATTTGACAAGCTATTTTTGTTGTAAATTTCGCAAGATTTGGTTTGGTCTAAATTTTTTAAATGAATAAAAACAATTCTTGAAATTGATGTTTGCGTCATTTTTTCTTGTTTAATAATTGTAAAAAATTATTTCTTTCGAGGTATAAGACAGTAGACATACATAGAAATATTTTAAATACAGTTTTCTCGGAAGTAATGTAATAGTTAGAAAATATAAATTTTCCAAGTTTGTAACTTTTTGTGTGTGTTGGGGTCTTTATGTTGTAATTAATCTTATATGACAGATTTATTCACATATTGTTGAAGCAAAAATTTATATCTAGACCATAGACATTCAAAGTGTTTCCTGAAAATCCTAAAAAGTCCATGATATTGTACAAATGGATCTGTATTAGAATTCAACATAAAGTATTACGTCTTATACGTGTAAAATTAGAACTGGTGCGTTCAAATTTTTTACATCTATTGTTGTGTAGAACCATACCATTTTTTATATTAGAGGTACACATTTAGGGACACCTCAAGCACCTTTACTGTTTAGTAACAATTATCAAAATCAAAAGGCTACTCATGATTATCATGGTATCTTTCATTTAACTTTGTCTATTTTTTATTGAAAATAAAATTGATTTTCAATTTTACTAAAACATTGGTAGTACTTATATCTGCAATTTTGCAAGAAATATTAAGAAATTCATCTATGAACTCTTTAACACTGTAATTTAATAATTATAATTCCATAAAAAAAATCCATTTTAAGATCAAGTTTAAGGCTCATCAAACTTTCTGTTTAATATTATCTTTAATTACATTTTTCTTAATTAAGTTAATATAAATTTCAGAGCTCCTTATAGTATTATAAGCAGTGATTCCTATTTTTTTAAATTTTTTTTTATCTAGAACTAAAAGATGAGAAGGTTTGAGTAATGAGTGACAAGACTTTTATAAGTACAAACCTCAAAGTTAAATTTGATTTTTGTAATTATTTGCAAGAAAAGTTACACGAAATCTTTGAAATGGGGTTGGAGTAATTAAGAAATCAGCTTTTCTTGTTTATATTCCCTAAGCATATATAATGTAAAGAATATTTGATTCATTTCGCCGAGTGTATATTTATAAATTTTGTTCTTATGTAATATAAAAGTCAGTTAAAAATGTAAAAATAATTTTTTAACGAAGCATTATTTAAAGTATTGATGAATTTCACACATTAAACAGTGGTCAAAGTATTTTTTTAAAAATTTAAAAATGTGAAATAGATTTTTATTGAAATCTGGATCAAATTATTATATTATGAAACAACTAATCTCAGTAAATTACTTTCTTCTGCTGTATCAACTATTGATTGAAAGTGAAAGATTTTATCTTTTAAACAGTGACGTAACGAAGAATATTAGGAACTCCCTGCAAACTCAGGTTTTGGGCCCCAACCCTTACTTGGTATTAGTCAGGCTTTGAGTCCCCAAGAATCCTGCCCCTCCTCCTGCTCCAGGATGTGGGGGTTGTGGAAAAAGTACGTTACGCCCCTGGTATGGTGTTGTAGAACAATAATTCCGATTTGGATTTCTGGCGGGTAACAATTAAGGCCTTTCAGAGAAATTCGTGAAAAAGGATCCATTGAAAGATCAGCATTTTTTTTCACCTTGAAAATCATCAAACATAGCACTGAATAAATTCTGCAAAATAAATATTAAATTTTTACACCTATCATAGCTTGGTGCATTATTAATTTTTGTAGATAGTCCCTGCGTTAATGGAAAAAGTGTTATTCACAAAAATCTAGTCAAAGAAAGCAAAAATTTGTTCAGAAAAGAAAATTTATGATTAAATAGGAAAAAAAGTACAGCTTTTCCATTGTAATAGTAAATTTAAAGTATTTAAATGCACCACATAGTATTGGTAAAAATTGGTAAAAAGAGCTACATCCCAAAGCCACTCTTCATTCTTGAATAGCAAACATTCACTGTGAAGTTCATTGTTTTCTCCTAGATGTTTTATAAGACACACACTCCCTCAAATTCCAAAATCTCATCTGTACATTTCCTTCGGAAAGACCAACGCACTCAAAAAAGAAGGAGTATTTTCTACGTTATAATTTTCTGTAGTATTTCAATTAAGTGTGTATTTAAAATAAATTTTGATGGGTTTTTTTGTCTGAGACCAAAAAATTGGTATTTATTATTATCTTTTCAATTTTTTAATTTTTTAAAAAAATCTTCGTGTGCCACCGTTGCAACTTAATTGTCCCACAGTGTGACACGCGTGCCGCGGGTCGCCCCCCCCTTTTTTATGTTAATCTGAAATACTTTTTACATAATGTTCCGTTTTTTGTGACGTTAAATGTTTTAAAAAGAAAATTGGTTGGTTAAATTATAATTCACTTTGCCATTTCATTAGCTCATTTAAATTATACTTCATGTTTTGAGAAATAACTGTTATAGAAAAAATGTATTGTGAATATCTTAAGGCTATATAATACCCTAACAATCATTAAACTGTCGAAAAAATTTTATTGGCTTATTTGATACTCAGAACCTTTATAAATATGCCTGCAAAATTTCAAAGCTTTACCTGCATTTTTCATTAAGTCATGGAGCAATGTCTGATGCTAACAGCTACTACCACGCCTACATTTCAGATTATCTGCTAGAAAAGAGCCTGATAAAAAATGAATTAATTATTTTTCTAATGCGCATCAATGAGATTGACATTATATATGCAGTAATAAATCATTTTAAGAAAGAATTGTGCAATTCATGCAAAAATTCTAGTTTGTGAATTATTTACTAAAGATCAAATGAATTTGGTCAACATTTAAAGGTGTGTGTGCTGTTTATGATATTATTATGAATGAAATTAAAACTTCAAAACGGATTCTTCCAAAGCACAAATACTAAATCTCATTTTGATAACTCAGATGATTAAAAATCTAATTCGCAAGAATAGAAAAACTCTTCCATTTTTATATATTTGTTTTTGATGATATATATATATATATATATATCCCATATATGCGAGATGTGCAACACTTTTATTATTAAAGTATTTTAAGATATTTATTTAATCAAATGCACATACACAGTTCTTAGATTATGATGTATTTTACCTATAAGTGGTTATTTGATTTTGCTTTTATTCGTGTACAATATTTAACGTGCGAAGGCTTTCAAAATAATGGAAATAAAAAATAAAGGTATAAACATCTTTTGTACATGTTGCTCTGAGCATGGAATTAGCTCTGAAGTGTGTGTATTTATTTTTTATTATAATTATTAAGATAAGGTTTTATGAAATATTGATCTTTCATTCGTTTTTTTCTATGTATTCATTATGGCAGTATACTGTTTAATTGTTCTACATTTGTGCAATTTTTATGGTAAGTAGTTTTAAATAAGCTAATTAACAGTTCATAAAAGTTTAAGACTATTCGATGACTATCATATACTATTCATGGAATGAAAACTTCAAACTCATATTTCTCCATGTTGAATTTTTGTACATATACCGTTATTCAAAACCCTAAGGCTTTTTTGATAATTGAAGTATGGGTTTGAAATTTTTTATACATGTTCTGAAATGCATGTTTTGTAAAACTGTGCATGGCATTAGCTCTAACATGTTTAGTACTTTTTCTAAAAAATTTCAAAATCAAAATTAATGTTTTTTTGAGAATTTTTGGGAGTTTAACTACAAAAAAATTAATAAAAAATTAAAGAGCAGCAGCAGAAAAAAACCAATGCACAGTTTTATGTAGTATGGTATAAGGTACTTGGAAAAAAAATTTTGAAAAAAAAAGAGACATATTTAAAAAAGCCTTAGATATTTAAAAAATGCTTAAATAAGCTAACAGATTTTAATTTTTACAAACATTTTGCAACAAATTAAAAATTTTTTGTATGGAATTATTATTAAATATTAAGCTTTATGAAATACAATTTAAACCAACTATCAAATATTAAAAATAAAAAAAAATTATGAAGATGGTACCATATCGCCTTAAAATGCGTTTTACTCGTGTATATATTCTATTATAACTTTTATGAGTAACTAAGTATTGAGAATTATCAATATTATGATGACACAGATTTTTTTAAAAAAGAAAGGTTAACAAATGTAAAGCATTAAAATTAAATTAAAATACCGGAAATAATTTTTACGTCTATAATAGAAAAATGATCAAAATATTTAAAATTATCTTTGTTGAGCTACATAATACTTTGAAAGTAGTTGAAAATCACAATAATATCACAATAATGTATTTATAATACGTAACATTTCTGAAGAATAATATGTTATAATTTAAAATAAAAAACATATGTGTTGCGTACGTTTTTGAAATGAATAATCAGTATCCCCTTTCACAAAATGAGTATATTTTTCTGCAATAGTTTTTCATATTACAACATCTTGTTTTATATAGTTTTTATAAATGATTTCCAAAAATTAATTCTATTTATATATTCACATTTAGTTACACCTACAGTGTTACTTAATTTACAAATAGAGAAGCTTCTCTGCTGTTCACTTTCAGCGTAAAATGTATATTTGTTATACTTTCCAATGCTATATACCGTTATTCTCCTTTCCTCAATTAAACCATCTTTAAATACAGAAAAATATATTTAAAAGTTTTAATTGAAGAAAAATAACGGCTTCAATATCGTTAAAATTAGATTATCCACTGAATGAAAAATATGTACTGTTTCAATAGCTTCTACCTTTTTGAAAATATATTTCTTAAAGAATTTTTAAAAAAGATCTATTGAGAATAAAGCCTTTCCAATATTTTTCTTTTTAGTGATACTTTTCTCTGTGAAGCTTTATTCAAAAATTGTATTCGATTTACTAAACATAAGAATAATCTTATATAATTTTAAAGAAGTACGTTGCTAAAATCTATTATGCAAAGCTAATGCTACGACAAACAATTTCCTATTTACAATAAGGAAAAAAATGCTGGTATATTTTCATTTTTTAACTAACATTGAGGAAATTTTTTTAAAAAAAAATAAACATTTATAAATCTTTTTGTTATTAAGTGTGTATTAAATCATCTTCGTCTTTAAGAATATAAGATGACGATGTACTTAAAGTATTAAATGAAAATAACACGAGGTAAAGAACAGAAAGATAAACCAGAAAAACTTTTTTATGAAATCTTAACATTGAAACAGATTATTAAGACACTTCGTAAAATTTATCTTGTATGCATACATAACTTACATAAAGAAACAATTTTTTATTTCAAAAAATTCTCTTCAAAATGTACATTATCATTTCTTACAATTTCAGCATATCAAATTCCCGCTTCTAGATTTTTACATTTTTTTTTTGCCCTACATCACACATATGTATACACAAAAGCTCTTCCTATTATCAGTGCATATGTATATATGTGTGTTTATGTATGTGTATTTAAATTAATTCATTTATTTTCTTACCAAGGATTTTTCATACTGCAATGACTATGTTAGCATTAAATTTCAGAAGTGGTCATTTATACTTCTATTAACATAACATTAAATATATTAACCTCACTGTTCTTTACACTTTTGCTCACTATTATTAAAATCATTTTTTTTTTTGCATTATTTGCTAATTGTTAACTAATAAAGTAGTTATTCAAAACTGCGTTTCTAGCAGTTAGAGTTTTGCAGAAAAATATGTAGTAAATACTGAAGTAATTTTTTGTTGTTTCAATATAATTAAATCCATATTTACTCTAATTACACGTAGAAAAAGTTAGAATAAAAAATCACCTTGTCATTTCATCAAATCTTATCGTAAAATGTTATTTCTCACGGCAACATTGAATGTAGAATATCTGTAAGAAATAATTTGAACGTGGGCCATATAAATCATATGTGTGTAACATGCATGCCGAAAAAATGTTGTCTGACTGTTAAAAGGAACCAGAAGAAACTACGTTGCCAAAGCGTGCAAGAAATCACAGAGAAAATGTGTTTACGGTTTCTTTTACGAAAAATAAATATTCCTAGCTGCTGCAAAGAAAGGATATCTGACTGAAAAAAGTACTGTTAATTTATTTATTATCCTTTATTTTTCTAGAACAATTTTACAAACGATTGATGACTGTAATACTGTTTGACTA
>BMAO01038773.1:0-62676 GCA_019973975.1 Trichonephila clavata | reverse complement strand
TCAAATAAACAAAAAATACATTTGAAGTTTACACGAAAACTATCTCAAATACTTACGTAGAATAAAAATAAAACTGTTACTTCATCCTCTTAAATTTATAAAGCATTTAGAAATATTGAATAAAATAAAAATAAATATATGTATATTTTTAATTAGAAAATAAATGCTACAACTCTAAATACATCTCCTGATTTTAATTTTTTTTTAAAGTTTTATTTTTAAGAATAAAGGAAAGGAAAGAAAATTAAAAAAGAAACATACAAATATGCCATTAATAATATTCCTATATACACATGCTTATTGTTCTTCTATTTAACTGAAAACTATAATTCCAATCTTTAATCTTTTAAGTCACAAGCAGGGAGAAATTGTAACAATTATTTTTAAAAGTCATAGTTTCTGATTTTCTCCATAAAGAAATCATAAGAATTTGAATAAATTTTGTTAATAATAAAGTCAGGCTGGCACTTTTAAGTTTTGATGTAAATGTTAGCAGTTTGTTAGAAATGTTAGCATATGCATAATCTCAGAAAAGGAGAAATATATGTATTGAAAATACGCTCTAAAAACTCTTTGTTTATAAATCTGAATATGACGTAAATTTTTCTTGATTCAGCTCAGTTTTAATTACAAGCAGATTTAAATGAATCGTGAATTTTAAGTGAACTCTTAATAGTGTGTGTGATAATAAAAAATCTCATTTAAATTTCAAAAATTTAAGTTCCACACAAAATGAAATCAAATTTAAGTTAAAGTAAGTGTCGAAAATAGTCAGGTTTTAAGACTAATAAGATGTTGTATCTTATGAACGAAATGTTACTGAAACAACTACTTAAATACGGAAGAAAATATTTTTTTTAAAAATTCATTTTTAGAAAAATCATTAAAATAGCAACAAATAAATTATTAAAATTTGCTCGGCACAATTCATTTTAACTATTGCTCCTATACACAATTAGGTTTCTTATAAGGGTCAGGCAGAATTTACAGGTGTAGTGGCAACATGCCAGAAAATCCATTGATGTCACGGTTAAATTTTAACAACTAATACATGGTTAATTGAAAGCACCTTAGTGATTAATTGATAGGTAATTTATTTCACTTTCATTTGAACATCAAATAATCTAACAAGATATAAATGTCTTCATGGATTTTGCAGAAAATGATAGAAAATTTCATATACATTATAGACAAGCAGAATGATGTAATTTAAACTGTAAGGAATTTAAATTATTTAAATGAAAAAGAAAAGTATAATCACCAGCATTATCTTGGTAAGATATAATTTGTCTTAAGCAAAAGTATATGCAATTACTGAATATATAGTTAGAAAAAAAAACACTGAATTTCTTTAAAAAATTTTAAAATCATAAGCGGTTCAGTTCTGAGGATTATATTTTTTTCAATGTATAATTAATTTAACTTTGTTTTAGAAAAATGTTGCTGTTGATTAAACGACAGGAAGGAAGAAAAATTATTCCTTTTTAAAGTAAGAATAAAATTTTAAAATTATAATCCAGAATTAGAGCTGAAATTTTAAACTGTCGTACATTTATTTTCAACTCTAAGTTTTATTGTAAAAGGATTATCTGATTTTCAACTCTGAGCTATGAAAGAAATTTATGATATTGTGTCCATTTTCTAGAATATTTTGAGGTTATTTAACATGACTGAAATAAAAAAAAGTACTCTCGAAGTAAAAGTACTCTATATTCCAATTTTATTCTATTTTTGTGGGGAAGCCATTCCACCATTTTAACCATTTAAAATTTCTAAAAATATTTTTGAAATAGGTAAGGTATATATTACCTCCCTATATCAGACTATCTCAGAATTACTTTTCCTTGTGAAATGAATAAACGCAAATTTTAATTTTAAATCCCAGAGTTTTTATTTGTATATACTTCATTCAATGCTTTAAAAAGATAATTTTTGAAGATGAACATTTTCAAGTATAATTGACAGAATATTCATGCCTACATATGGCATGTTTGCGCTGTTAGGACTTTTTCTCCTAAATAACATTTTTTCCATGAATAATGTTCACAATTGCGATGAAAATGTTTGATCTGACAGAAGGTGAAATATATTTTTCACTTCTTTTTTTAAAGTGATTTTTTTTATAAAATTAAGGATACAAAAAAAAATATACATATCATGCTTAAAACGACAAAACAGATTCTTACTTTTTCAGGCGTAATTTAATTCCAAACAAAAGAGAAATATTAGGTGAAGTGGGTCTGATTTCTGACCGAAAAATATAATAAGTAAATTGCAAACAACACAAAAAATATCGTTTGAAACCAATATAAACATATATAGTATTTGTAATTTGAAAGAAAAAGTATTTATACGAGACATAATCTGTTGCTTTCAGAAAAAAGTCCAGAAGAAACCTACGTAACCAATGTATTAACATCCATTTTTATATAAATTTTTATCATTAACTTATTAAATACGAGTTGTAAATCTGATTTTTCCTCCTGAAGATACTATTGTATTTTGAAAGATAAAGTATTTTTCCAATTTTATTAATTGAATTAGCTTTTATAGCACTCATAACTGATTAAAAGTCACTCTGATAATACGAAATATATTAGCAAAATTTTAAATCAATTCGATTTACAAACCATATTTATAGATAATACCAGCAATAAAACAATGTGTATCTACATAGTTAAAATTTATTATTTGATAACAATTTATTATATCTTAAATAATAATTTTGAAATTTAAGATTTCAAATTATTAAAGCAAAGATAGATGTAATTTGAATAGCATTTAATAAATATAGGTTAATATGCGCAAAATAGACTATTTCAAATAATTTCTCACTCAATTACTATTAGTAGCTAATTACTATTTGTAGCTAAATGTACTGTACTTTATATGACAACGCTAAAATTTCTGTATTATGGTTATTTATGAAATTTATTCGATAATTATTTCAGCATTTAATTAAAAGAGTAATCTTTAAGTTAATTTTCTTTACATTATTATACATATAAGAAATGTTATACAAAAGCTTATTCTAATAAAATATATTCCTTTAAAATTATATTCTGGGGAGGGAATTGTATATTTTTCATAACATGAACATTTTTAGCAAACACATATGCTACAAAATTATATACTTAAAACACATTTTTCCTTTATTAATAAACATAAAAAATATTGCATTAAACCCAATTTTACGGGTACTGTAAAATATACAAATGTATTTTTTATTATCATGTTAGAAACTTAAAAACAGAATATTTTGTCAAATATATTTTTTTCAATCCCTTAAAGAAATTTTTTAAGTATTTTAAGAAATTTCAAATAAAATAAAAGCAAAGAATACAAAAATAAAAGTAGCTCTCAACAACTTTTTGGATAGGGAAAATAAACATATTTCTTTATATAAAATGAAATGTTTATAAACAAGAAATCATTATTTTTCTGTAAAATTATTTAACTAAAATAAGCAAACATTGCAACAAATAAACATCTATTTATAAGTATATGGTAATTAATAACTGTAACAAAAAAATTTCAAATCATAATAGCACTCGCGAAATCTTTACGAAGATTATATAAAATAATTTCAATCTTAAGTAAATAGTTATTTTTAAATCCAAAATTATAACTAAAGTATCAATAACTTCTTAAAAAGTTTTAACTTTTCGTAATGCAGAGAGCGCTTAGAACAAGAGATTCAAAGTAAATTTCTGACAAACTTACTTAAACTCTTAGACAAGAAACTTTCACACTCCAGTTTCTTTTATAACTCTTAGTTAAAAATAAACAAACACTGTGAAAACTTATTTTATCTTAAACAAAGAAAATATATTATAATGTCAAATACCTTCTAAGCCGGCTGTTTATCACCAAGCCAATTACAACAAACAGAAAGCTTAGCTTAACAGAGTTGGTTTGGAAAACGAAGCGAGAAAATATCCATCCGTTCTCTAGATCCTCTGCAGCTCAATTGAGCCGGGTGAAGCTTGCTGATAGCTCGAGAGCAAGGGATGGTCCATTATGGCTCCAATCGAAAAGGTGGGGAGAGCTAGAGAGAGAGATGGGAAAAAGTCACTTTTTCAAGATTTAAAAGAACTTAGGAAACTGTAAGCGTTGGTGCATTCGCTGCTTTTCTTTGCTTTTTTAACGTTCAAGAGTATGTATAATGTAGAAAAATGTTTATTTTTTTATAAATTGCCAAAAAATAATTTGGAGAAAAGAAGATAAGGAAAAATTAATTCAAGAGTAAGAAACTACTTGTTCTAGTCCTAAATATAAATGTTTGACAGATTTCTAGAAATATTAATATTTGAATGGAGATATTTCTTTCATTTTTCCCTGAGAAAATGTTTGAAGGTACTTTACTTCCACTGACTTCAAAACTGTTGAAAACTTAGAAGTTAACTCATTTAAATTTTTTTATGAATTTCTTATTTCGTCTTCTAATTTAATCGTCAAATAATTATAATTTCATGATCTTAGCTTCTGAATTTTATAATAAATTATTTTGCATAGATAACTTGTGTTCATACAATTATTATGATCATTTAATAATGATTTTGTTAGCACTGAATTAAAAATTTTACAGAACCAAAATCATTACTCATTTGTCTTATTTCTTATAATGAATTTTTCCCGCTCTATAGTTAAATTTATATGTATATTTTCAAATTAATTCTTTTCAAAATATAAAATTTTGATAATAATTGTGTGAATTACTGCATCATTTAAATAAATGCATTGTTTCAGAACCTGCATTGAATGATTTAATTAAAATTAAAGAGCTTAAAAATTTCTCTTTAAGGTATAACCCTGTTTATATATGCACTTATTTTCAAATAATTTCCCATTAACTTGAGTTTATTAATTATAATTTAATTCTACACAATAACAAACAATCGGGTTTAATACAGCGTTTTTTCTTAAAATTCAGATAAAATATACTGTATGAATAAAATATAATTACTTGCAATAAATCAATTTTTCTTATTTCTCTTCACCGATCTGAAAAACTTTAATTTTAATTTTACATAACATGTAACTCATCGTAAATTGCGAAACTGTTTGTTTTTTTATGTAAATTGTAAATGTTACAAGAATATTTCTGATGTTCATTAACACCATTACTCACCAAATAAAGATGTATTTTAAGGAACATTCTGCTGGTTGATGTTGCTTTTAATTATAAATAGACGTAATAAATTAATATTCTCTGCCTCAAGATACGGAATATTAATGATGAGTCAAATCCAGAGCGAGGCTTAATTTTCGGCAGAATATTTCACCCAACTGAATCAATTTTGCTGTCAAAAATTGTTTCCCTGTTCAAAATTATAAATATAAATTATACATTCCTTAAAATATATTAATAAAGAGATGTAATAATACAATTCTTGTAAGATATTCTGTTGCCGATGTACATTTCTTTATTGATTCTGCATTATATCTCATGTTATTCCTTATGTAAACTTATTTTTCAAAATTTCTAAGGATGTATGTCAAAATAAAAACGATATTTCCATGGTTTGATTTATTTCTAGAAATATTTGTCAAACAGGAGCATTACAGTGCAGGGAAGAATATCAAAGATCTTTGAAAATAATAATCGGTTGCTTACATATAATACAGTTATTTCTTATGCAGTAGGAAAATATAATTAGGTTTGAAAAGGAGTTTATATTGAAATCTGGAGATTTCTAATAAATCTCGTATAATATGCACTTGATTTTGTAGATTTAAATGTTTGTAAATTTTTCCTTACCCCCCTCGAATTCTGTTTTGAAATTCTGAAATATCAGGGCTGAATTTCCTTAAAAGACAATGTAATACAATTATTTTAATTTAAACTTACTCTTTAAATTGTAGAAAATCGAAATTTTTTTCATTTGATATACATCTGTATCTAAACCGTCGTTAAAATTTAGATGTAAAAAGAACTTTTAGTAAAATTTTTCTGCACTAAAAAAAAATAACTTAACGACCGGAGTGTCATATATCCTCATTATATTTAATTAACGATTGCTGGAAATAATTGTTTTAATACCTTAAGCATCAGACGATTTCTACACTTAAAAAGGAAAATGTACCTGTATGTGTCAATATACATAAAGTGTTTTAACTATTATTTATGTTAGTTGTGATTATGTTAGTTGTGTTAGTCTATCACCTTATTAATATAATTGTATATTTTTTACAAATTAAATACTTTTGAAAAGAGATCAAAGATATAATTATTAATCGTTTGGACAAAACCTTTTTATTCAGACATTTTCTTCAAGAATTTCACCTAACGATAAAAGAAATAACTTACAGAAGTTCTCGATTTAATTTTTTCTCATATTTCAATAATTGTATTTTTTCAAGCTTAATGGCTAATAATATTTTATACTTATGTTAAAATATTTCTTAAAGATTTTTATATATGGCTGTTTTGCGTAAATTACTTCAAATTAAAAGATTCATATTTTTAGATTTATGTCTTCTTAAAATCTTTTTTTATTAAGCTTTATCACTTTAACTACAGTTAATCTTTTTAACTTTTATCTTCAGTTAGAGAGAGAGAGAGGCTGTGTAGTACAAAACGAAATTTATCTACTTCCATTATATTCAAAGGATTTTTATATATTCTACAAAGCAGAGCTATAAAAACATGTGTTCTTATCTATCTCCTAG
The DNA here is from genome assembly GCA_019973975.1 of Trichonephila clavata. Classification (NCBI taxonomy): domain Eukaryota; kingdom Metazoa; phylum Arthropoda; class Arachnida; order Araneae; family Nephilidae; genus Trichonephila; species Trichonephila clavata. The sequence goes on along the minus strand of BMAO01038773.1, from coordinate 56,004 downwards.
TTTAGAAGTACATTCCCTATTCCAATCTATGGGAGTTTTTTCTTCTTTATGGCGGCCATTTGGAGGAGTCTTGTCTCTTGTTCTGATAACGAGGAACAACTTGTTGATTATTGATTTTTCCTTTTCCAAAAAAGTTGTGTCTACCACAGAAAATGTCTCGTGTCCCACTATCTCTGAATAACAAGAAGAACTTCTTCATTTCTTTGACTGTTGATAGAGATCTCAATCTTTATTTTATTCTAACATGAGATATAATGCGGAAGAGATAGGTGTAATAAGAATTACTGAAAGTACTGTAGGAAAAGAGTACAAAAGAGTTCTCTCTCTCTCTCATTTACTTTAATCATATCTGTGTGTGTCACACTTTTTTCCATAGAAAGAGGAATATGTTTTAAACTAGTTCAGGAAAATTACGCTTTTTTTCACATAAATATGAATTTTACTTTTTCCATTTAGAAAATAAAAATCAGCACGCATTTGTTCTCTTTCCAAGCTTCTTTGATGACGGGATCTTTTTTTTTAAATATTGGAACACAAGTGAAATAGAAAAAAGTTTCTTGGATCACATATTAAATGAGCAATACTTAAGAAGTGTATGCGTCTAACGTAATATATACAGACTAAGGACTGCTTATTAAAAAGTGTGGCTTAGCTAACTTTCCTCCTTTCTGTATACAATACTGAATGAATTTCTGTAAAAATAATGGATAAAAATTCTAAATACATTATTAACATAGAAAATGTTTTTTTACCTAAGAATAGTTCGAAATTGCTTAAATCACGCTCAAATCAAAGAACGAAGAACTATATATAGTTATTACCTAATTCATAGATCTAAATACTAATTCAAGGCTTAAAATATGAAGGTCAATTAATGCAAAATTAATAATCATAAATATTTTTCTAAAATAATTATAAATTAAGGTTATTAAATGATATTATTTAGTAACATTATTCACATACAGGTATGATAATATTATAAATTAATAAAATTAGGAATAATATCAAAAATATATCTTTTTTTATATTATAGTAGCAATATATTAGTGATTAACATTTCATAAATTTTGTTTCTATATTGGACTACAGTGTTGTCAACTATAATATAAGAAAGAAGGTATTTAACTGCAATGAAAATTCATATAATTATGAATATTTGTTCTATATTTATTTATTAGAGCATCTTATTTTTTCTAGAAATAGAGTTTAGTTCGTACAAAGCAAGATTTTATTGTAGAAGTAATTGTTAATAAAGTTAAAATTGGTTGTGTTTCGGTTCACAACAATATTTATTAAAAATATTATAACTTTCAATTTTTTCTGATTTATGTGAATTTAGGAACTAGCTATATCGTATATAATTTATAATAATTCATCTGAAAGTTGATAAATGTGTTTATCCAGTGAGGTACTAAATGACAATGATTTAAAATCGTCAATCTTGGCATAAATATAAGTTTACATTAAATTATATTTTAATTACATTTGAATATATAAGTAATGAGCAGGATTAGCGTTAATTTTGCATGAAGCAGGCTAAAAAAGAATATCTTTGGTTTGAAAAATTCATTTTTCCCAAATATGATATATCGCAATAGTAAAAAAAAATTATTTCATATATAACAATTTTCAGGAAATAATTTACGTGTAATTTAGTTAAACAATTAATTTTAATAGAAGAATTTAATTTATTCTTTCTAATATAATTATAATATAAGTTTTTAATAAGTGCTAACCTAATTAGAAGAGAGAGATAGAATAATTATGATATAGAGCAACATTTTTACGAATATTATATTCATAAAATTGTGAAAGAGTACTTTATTCATATTATGAATGCAAATGGAATTGAAATATGTGTATGTTTAAGTTCTTCCTAAACATCACTAAAAATTTGTTTTTGATTAAATTGAAAATGTTGTAATTCCTTAATCCTTCATTCCATGGGACAGATAGACGCTTATATCCAATTTATTTTTATATCATTCCAGTGATTCTGTCCATTCTTTTAGGCATTTTGGTTTATTTCTTTAACAACACAGAAGACATGCATACAGGACAAAAAATATCATATACAGTCGACTCTTGATAATTCGAAGTTGGAGGGATCATTGAAGAGCTTCGAATTATCAAGAGGGTTAAGAAAAACTCCTAAAATACAAGAAAAGAATTTTTTGTCTAATACATTTAAATTTGAAACTATGTAATAAAACATCAATTGTGTACATATGTATAAAATTACTTTAAAGTATTTTTAAAAAGTACATATTGTGCAGAAGTTAAAAAACCTATATTAAAAAATATATTTAATACATGCATACACAATCCTACGCATCTCTTCTTCACAATACTGGACCATACTTTCTGAGCACATGTGTACCATAGCCTCATGTTAAACGAAGGATATGGAAGACTGACAACAGGTGCGATTGGTGTATTGTGCACTTGAAGAAGGAAAGCAATAAAATTTTCTTTTCGCCTGAGGAACCGGAAAATACAAAGAAGGGGGTAGAAGACAGATAGTCATCAAAGGGGATACGTTTCAGTGAAGACACGCAGAGACAATACAATGCAAAACTTGTAAGTTCCAACCTGTTTGCTACAAGACTGTACATGATAGTGAGTGTTCGAATTATCAAGAGTTTTACAAGATAATTTCGAATTGTCGCGTGTTGTAGCCTGGCCAGCCACAAATTTTACTTCGAAATATTGAGTGTACCAAAACGTATTGTTTTAGTTCGAAATATCAAGAGTTTTTCTAGGGTCTGAACATACACTTCGAATTATCGAGAGGTTCGTATTATCGAAGGTTTGAATTATTGAGAGTCGACTGTATATAACTTTGACTATACAAGTGAAACAAATTATATCTCTCAGATGACTTGCAGCGCCATCTATTCATTTAACACTTAATTTTCAACAGAATATGCTGTTCTCAATATTAAGTTTATTTTTATTTGTCACAGTAAATTAAATTGTAAAAAAAAAACCTCAAAATTCTCACATGATATGAAGTATCATGGAAAAGCTAATTGAGTGAAGTATTTTCTATACGTGATCTTCTAACCTTGATCTATCCTTATAGTCCATGTCCAAGAGTTCTTGACCCATTTTAATGTTATATTATATAAAAAAAATGATAGTAAAATCCAATATATTTAAGAAAATAAATCTGGGAACAAGATTATTAATTATAACTAACATTAGAATACAGCCGCGTACATAAAATTCAGTATCGTATATTAAGGCGTAGCATTCATGATAGACTTCAATAAAAAAAAACTCATGCTAAATTAGATTAGGTGATATCGCCATGAGCGATAAGTAAGTCAACAGTGCTAACTTACCAAAACCGAAGAACGTAGAACCAAAAAGGTTATCAAAACACAATATCAATTTAATTAAACAAATATTTTTCTTTTTCATGGTAATAGAGATTCTTAATTTACCATTGAAACTATAATTATAGAATCAAAATCGATATACATTAAGTAATTACAGCTTTTATTACAGGATAGTTCTTTGTTACCTGTGTGATAGAAAATGTTTATGTTTTATATAATTAAGACGAGTAAAATATTTCTGAAGCTATTTCTCATACATTAAAGAAGTTTACCTTTCTTATTTAAGAATAACTTAATTATGCATTAACTGTTTTTACTCATATTTGGCTAAGTTGTCTTAAAATAATATAGAGTTTGAATTCAAAATTGAACTGATATCTAATTAGATGATCATTAATGTAATAATATAATTATTCAATGTTTTGCATTATAAATTTTCTTTTTTTCTTAATCAAATGGCCAAGTATATTCGGTTTGTATACCGAATACAAAAAAGTGAAAATCATTGTTTGAATTTATTTTCTTTTCATAATCAAAAAAAGAATTTTTTTTTCAAAAATAAAAAATGAAGACATTTTTTAAAAAAACCTTAGCATAAACTTTAGGTATAATTCTCCTTTGAAATTGAATTCTATTGGGCTTAAAATTCGTATTTTAAAAAGTTTGTGCTTGTAAACATTTGCTGTTTTCGAATAAAATGCCCTTTTTACATGAATACATTCATATTTATGTGAAGTGGTGCTTTTATCCAAAGTGCAAGAGTTTGTAGGAAACATGTAATCAGTATAAGTGAGATTAAAGTACTTAAATATGCTAAAAAAAGATTCGAAACGGAACTCAACCTTCGAAAAGGAAGTAGAAATTTCAATCATCTTGAAATGAAAGCTGACTTATTTTCCAAACTCATCATTTTAGTGATGCTTTACTATACTATTCATTGCTAAGACTTTTTCAATAAAAATCTATAACATAACAAATTGTTTTATAAATTAGTAGTTGTGTGATTATAATTCAACAGTTATATATAGCCTTATAATCCAACAAATGTAATTTTATATGTTTACATTTGCAAGTGTATGTTCTATAGCACAATTTTAACCCAGGGCTATTTCATTTTTTCCACGTGAGTAATTTACCTTTTTTATCCCAAATTGAACAGATTAAAACATAATTTTGCAGATTTGCAGAACCATTTAAAACATTGCAATGAGGCCACCATTCAATTCAACCAGCACTCCCCAATCATGAGACCACGAATCCGAAGTGGCCTATTCGGGTAAGCTACTGCAGACCAATGTAATAATTTTCTTTTATATATCACAATGATATACCAATAGAGAAGTAGAATGCTCTGTAAATAAAGCATACTGTCCTTACTCGTTCCATGGAACTATTATCTTGAGGAAGTATGCTCCTCGTACCAAAAAGCTTAGGGGAAGCTAATATTTTCGATTATCCAATTATGGTTATCAAAAATGTTAGTGACAGAATGAAATTAACCAGGAGAATTTCAGAGGATCATTGAGTCATCCCTCGAGTTTATATCCAGATGCAGTATGAACTTTTGTTTCCTATTTAAATAAATTGATTTCTTGATATCATTTTATCCAACTATAGGCTATTTAAGTGGTTTTTTTTTTCAATTCGTGACGAATTTATACGCGTCCTTCATATAATCATCTTGGAAAATCTTTGGACTATCAATTTGAATTAATCACCACCAACTCTTTGAAGAAGAAACCATGATATGCAGATTAGGTTGGTTATATATAGTCTAGGTTATCTTGTTAGTAAGATAGATAGAAGGAGTTATATGGAGATTGAGATATAGATAATCTGACTAAGAGGAGAGATTGCCACTGATCATGTATTAGTATATTTGATAGCGCGTTTCAGAGATCAGACAGTTGAAGATATTAAAGTGACAATTTGTCACCATAGTTAAGCTACAACTCAGATATTTAGAGTAGTAAATTGATCCCAAAAAAGGAGAATCAATGTATATAAGAAGTCTTCTCATAATTCGCGTCTCTCGTGGTTTAATCTCCTATTGCTCTTATTAGGAACATCTCTTCTAGTTTGAATTATTAAAAAAAAATTTGATATTTTGTGTGTAATATTTTTAATAATTATTAATAATTATATTAGATAAATATGGCTAGTCATCATTCACTTCCTTCCAAACATCTAGGCGGGGCTGAGAGTAGACAGTAATTTTTTTCTTAAAGAGCAGCAACTGTTACTTGTTAGAATGAGATGACTTAATATTCAACGCACGTGAGATTTCTTGCTCTGAAGTTTTGTGACAATGCAGTCCTGATGCTTCTGTAATTTGACTAACGAGTAATGAAAACGATTTTGTTACCCAAATAGAATTTCAGAAAATAAGTATTTGGAATTTTGTAATAAAGTGCTTTTAACATTTTTTTAATAAATTTCAACTTATCTTTTCTGTTTGCTTAAATATTCATTACATATGGCTAGGTATAAAAAAACCCACATAGTTGCAGCCCTTTAAAATATTCTACCAAAACAATTCAGAAATTTATTGTTTTTATAGTCATAAAGTCTTTTTACGGTCAAAATGTGTTACTAGAAGCCCTTTAGTTATTATCTATGTGGCACTTTCAATATTGGCTGGTATAAAAGTCATTCTTTAGTAAAGGAATTTCTAAACCATTGTGAAAATACTTAGGAAAAAGGAAATAAAAAATTCTTATAAAATATATGCAAGAAAAAACTTATTTCTGCAATCTTTATATCCCAAAAGAATGTGACACTTCTTACATATAGATTACCTATAAATCAACAAAAGTGTTCTCCGAAACAGTTGGAAAGTTTAATAAGATTTTTTTTCTCTAAGAACTGTAGGGACCATTTGAAAAAAGATAGTGTGAAAGTAAACTTTAACAAATATAATTAGTTATCAAACGTAGTCATGCTAATATTTAACTAAATAAGTAAGAAAACTACAGAAGTTAACCCTCTATAAATAGCATTTCTTCAGACAGCACAATCTCTTATAAATTATTGAGTAGCTCCTTAATGTGACAGCATTTGAATTATTTATGACTTCTGTAATATTTCTACACAGTATTTAGTTAGGTCTCTTTCTAATTCTGATCCTGTAAGCTGTAAATTTATACCATTAATTTTACTTCAATTAATGACTTATCAGATACTTTGGCATGAAAAAAACAATCTACTATAATTCAGAATATTAGGAAAAAATAATTTATATGAAAAACGGATTCACTCATATTGACCTTATGATATAAAGCTGAAATACTGTTTAAAAAGGTACTAGTTTGGTGCCAAAATAACATGAAATTTGAAAAAGGAATTCGAGACAAATCCGATTTGTTATGTCCCATTCCAGTAGAAAAAGTAGTCTGCAAAACAAGGAGCTCGTGACAAATATTTGTCCAAAATAACTTGTAGTAGCAACATTCCTGAACTCGCCCTTAAAATAAAATAAATGTTTTTTAGGAGACAGAGAAGAAATATTTGTTCCATGAAGTATTCCTTCAATATATTTGTGAATAAATTTTATTTTTTATTAATTTCACGCTTATATCATGTAAAATGTATTCAATGTTTGATATTAATTGCGTTTTTCTCTTCTTTATTTTTAATTATGAAAAGCAGCTTAAACTATATTTTATGTTGAATAAATTTAAATCCTTTTGAAGAAATAAGCTCATTTTAAAACAACTTTTTGAAAAAAAATGTAAATATTACTCAAATACTTTGGGATTTAGAACAATATCTAAATGAAAAAACAGAAGATATAAATTTATAATAGCATTTTTTGTTGTTATATATATATATATATATATTTATATTGTTGTGTGTGTGGTGTGTGTGTGTGTGTGTGTGTGTGTGCGTGCGTGCGTGCGCATGCATGTGTTTTACTTTTCTTCTTTATTTTTTTTATTTTGGTTACATTTTTAACTTTCACCTTTTTATTTCATGTCTGATAATATAAATGATGCTAATTTGTGAGAAGATTCCCTTCCCTTAAAAGATTAATTAATCAATCATATAGAAACGTCTAAAAAACGTGCTTTTTACTGAATCTAATAAGATTCGGTAATTTACTCCTTAAATTAATATTTCCAAAACACCACTAAAATTGCTACAAGAAATTTTAGCAATCAATTCGTAAAAAAAAAACTCACAACTGTTTGTCTTCAGAAAAAAATTACGAACCAAAAAAGAAAGATACACGAGAAGTAGTTCCAGGGGAAAAAATAAAAATAATTAATTAATTACACTGTATTTGATGTACTAAATAAGGAGATCAAAAAATAAAATATGAAAATAATTTTAACAAATTTAAGTAAGATTTATAAGTATCCCTGAAAATATATAGTAATAGGTTAAATATATTTAGAAAAACAATGAACTTAACCTGAGCAGATTTTATGATTAGAATAATCCTTATTAAGTCTAAATCAATAAACTATTGCAAAAAAAAATCTCCTAATCATTTGAGAAAAATTACCAAATACTTCTAAAACAAGTCAAGCGGCAAACATATTTTAAAGAGAAATTGTGAGAAAGTTTATTTTTAAGAAACTTGCGTTCCTTTTTCTAATGGTTATTTTAATTTTAATTATGATTTTATTTATTTTTTTATAATTATCTTACTATAATTAAATATATTAAACTCTCCTAATTTTATAATATATACTTAAGCATTTTTCGCTTAATCCATTTCTTCAAGGAAAGGGAAACTGTATTTTCTAATGAATACATAATACATACATTTTATTATGTAATTATATATAGTTCAACTTTTGAAATACATGATAATCATACCACAACAAAAGAGTACGACAAAATTTACTAAAATTATATAATTCGGTTACGATTACTCGTTTTTATTATATTCTATTTCAATAACGCCATTTATATTAGGGTCAATCTGTTTAATAATCATAAGTCACCAAAAATAGAAAGAATTAATGTAACATATAAAATTAAGTTTGTGATATGTGTACTAAATTTCTGCTTTAATCTCTACTAGCTGCTACTACTTTTTTTCGATATATAATTTGCATTTTCATACAATACTAATAAGTTATCAGGAAAAATGTAATATGTATGCTACTAAAGCTTCTATTTTATCTTATTTGTGGAATTATCCTACCACCAAGGGAATTCATCATAATTTTATTTAATAATCTTGATGAAAAGCATTTTTGGCATAAATATTATCAACTAGATAATACTACATACTTTTTTAATGTTTTTTTGTTATAACATTTCATTAACGTTGTTTACACATCTGATTATTAAGACTTAATTGTTAATAAGGTAATTAAACATTCTTGCTTATCGCACAAAGCTGCAATTACTTTAATCATTACCAGTTAGAATTATGAGGCAATCTCCTATTGAAATGCAATGAGTAAACAGTATTGCAAGTTTGTTTTCTAAAATTAGTTTCGTTAATATTAGTTTGTTGTATAATGCTTAAGTTGCATTAACCATTAACAGCTGGTGAGCTAAGTCAAATCTTCATTGAAATATTATATGTCAACAAATAATGAAAATTGGTAATAATTATTTATCTCGTTGCAAATACATACAGCACCATTATTGTAAACATTGAGAATAATGTTATTAATAATTATTAATGCCAAAATACCATTAAATATTGAATAAGTTCTTTTTTCAATTAGTGTTCTCTAGTTACACTCTTTAGTATATCAAGTATACTTTATTGTATTTATAGCATAGTTGTGAATATAAATCGCTGTAATGATCAGTGAGTCTTAAATTAAAGACTCAATTCTGATGAAAGATCATTGCATGAATTCATAAAATAGTGAAAAGCTCCAATACACTTCAAAAACATTTTAAAGCTTGTTTCGGAAATCGATAGAACATCAAACAGATGTAAAATTCTATAGGTGAAAGAGTGTTTACTGACACTACACTATACAGAAGCATGAAGGCCATTAGAGACAAACCTCGCAATTTTGTGTGAATCTCGGTTAAAAGGCACTCCTGCTCCTAAATACCACACTAAAGGGAGAGCTTTGAGCCTCGTCTGATTTAATGTACAACAGCCCCTCTACAAGGCAGACCACTTGGGCTCGAACTCAGGACACGCTGACCACGAGTTCATGACCATAACCACTAAGCTACCTCGGCCACCCAAAAGTATGTACCTGTTAATATTTTCGACAATTTTCCTTGTATTTGGACAAAATAGGTATAAAAATTAATGATCAAGAAAGAGACTAAACTATGATATTAATGGGTTAATTTACTATCCTTCAAATATCATGGATAATTAACTTCTAAAATTTACTTCCCCATGTATTCCAATTTTTCTATCTCATATTGAAGTTACATAAAATATAAAATTCCGTAAGTTCCTCCTAAGCACTTCCTGAGTTGTAGGGGCATATTAAGGAATTTCCCAGTTTAAATGAATGTCTAAATCATTTGATGCTAATTTGTTTTCCTCTTCTTAACAACATTTTTTGCACCACAAGTAATATTTTTTTTTTCATTTCAACTATAAAAACATCAAACAGTGTGAAAATATGTTATTATTATTAAAGTTTTTTAATTATCAAATGCAGTTGCAAACAATAGCTAATTTTAACAAGTCAAACATTTCATAGAATTCAGTTTCCCATGCCACCAAACCCTTAAACGCAAATTTTTTTGCAATTTCCTACAATAGCTTGGGAAATATTCAGTTCTAAATAACTATTGGACATAAAAAACGATTGGAGAAAAATCTCTCGTTACTGTAGAAAAATCATTTACTCTCTTAAGAATCATTTACTGATAAATCATTTATAAAACCTTATTATCACTACATTCTTCACGTGGTTGTTAAGATTGGGGAAAAAAAGTGTGGATCGTCTGAGCAAAGAACTGTAACACATGGCACCCACAGTTTTCTCGAACATCTCCTTTCCTCCCATATTCGCATCACTGAGGCTTGATTTCTTCCAATATGTGAGTGTCATTATCTTGGAAGAAAAATCCATAATCTTTATTGGCTACAATTCTTCATAATATGTCAAATTCAGAAACATGCTCAACTGACTTCCGTATTCTGCGACGAAGGAAAAAGAAAAAGAGGAATAACTTAATTCTGGTTCTTTTGTATGGTACAGTGCTTGTTAATAAAAACCACTAGCGTATATGGTTTACACTCATATTACAATGATAGTAATTTACATATCATATTAAGGTCTACCCATGTTGTGAATGGTGGTCTAATAGGTGGTTTTTTTTTCAAGATGTACTTATAGATGGTCAGTAGGATGATAATAATAAAATACTATGGAAGCTAAAAAAGTAGAGTAGTAAAGTTCAGATTTTTTATCTATCCAACGCTCATCGCTCAAAACTACGTAATTCGTCATCAGTAACCTTAATTTAATGCCAAATGGTATTAATTCAAATCAATTAAACAATAAAGTAACATAGTTGCTATGTGATGGTAACTAAAAAACGATACCAAGTAAAGCAGACAAAAAAGGAAATGGTTTCTTAAAACTCACCAAACTAAACAGTCAAAAGAACCAATCAAACTTTTACCTTTTACGAAGAAAGAAACGAAATTCCAACTTTTAGTATCAGATGACTGATCATTCAATGAGAATTTCAAGTTTAGAAAAGTAATCTCCCACTTCTTTCCCTCTTGATATTGCTAATATGTTATCTTTTGATTCCCAGTGGAACATTAAATTCTTTTCTAGCACTCGATAAAAGTCACAATGATTTACTGAAGAACTCCTTAGAGGACACAAGTTCTGAATTTTATGGTCTTTTCGTTAGCTGAGAATAATGACACAAAATGGCAAATAAATTGCAAAACACTACCACCATTATATTTTATTATACATGAGATGGTTTCTGGAACACTTTGTTAAGGAAATAATTTAAACTCTCAATACGAATGTGTGCATTGTTAATGAAGAAAAATACTGAAGCTAATGAAATATAGGTACATACATATTTCTAAGTTATGCACTTTTTTTACATTCTAGAATTGTAAAATTGTTTTACGGGTCTCTTGTAGAAAAACCGTTAGTAGTAAAATCAACAATTATAAATTAGAAAATAAAATTATAAGTTTTATCTATATTATAGTAGTAAGTATCCTATTAACATCAGAATTCGACGAATAATCTATAAAAAATTGGAATAATTAATGTTTATTTTTAAATTGCAAAAAGAAAAGAAGTTTGGTCTATATTCAACAACTCGATGTATTTATATTTATAAAATCTTTTTATATCATTCACCCTTTTGTATTTATAACTGCTCTAAGAAGAGTATATTTATATCTAGGATTTTATTTCTAAAAGAAAAAGGAAAATTCCCCCCTTGAAGGAACTAAGGATAGTTTTTTAAACTCAACATTTTATTTTTTATATTAGTTTCTTACGTTCTGTACTTCAATTTAAATAAGAAAGAAAAGCTTAGTTCTAACTATACATTTGAATGATCTGTTTCATAAGTTTTATAAATGTACAAATCTATAAAGATTAAAGAAATTCTAAAATTTCAAAATTAAGGGATCAATAACTGTAAGAGGTTTCAGACTGCTTTAAAGGGTGGAAAACTAGTTTCAATAGATTACCAATTTTCCCTGTTCCTTTATAGTACGAATCGAAAACCAAGAGATTAATAATGGATAGATCTTCTGAATACATGATTAATTATCAAATAGCGTCACATGTTTATAATAAATTTGAAAATGCGTAAATCACTCCTTGAAACAAAGAACAATAAACAATTTATAACCCAATTCATTGTTTTAGAAGCATATTCAAAGCAGTGGGAAAGAAAGGCTTTATTATAACCAATTCGTTACATTCAAAAAGAATATTAAAATAATGATAAAACAGTATAATGATAAGTTCTTATCATTATACTACAGTATAAACTTTTATCTTATAATGATAAAACAGTATAAGATAAAACTATAAATACATTTATAATATTAAGAAATTTATTGATACATATACTTTATAATAATGTATAATAGATTACACCTTGAATTTCTTAATGATTGGGAGTCAAAATGAACACCAGCCATAATCAGAACAAATATAGTTTGTTTATCCTTTTATAAATCTAACAAACACAGGGAAATAAATGCACGCACATAAAGTATTGGAGCCTGTCGGGGAAGCTGAGATAGTTAATATTTAATTATAAATAGATTCATATACGTATGAGAATAATTGTAACTCCTATCTCCAACAATCGACTTCTATTCGATTAGAATCGTATTTCAATATATTACAGACTGAACTGTCAGCTATCAAGTTTATATATTAATTAATCATCGAGTTTCTCTCGTCCAACATTCAATTACTTTACGATAATCTCAAACTTATAACATTTAACCCCTATAACCTCTCTCTCTCTCTTAAAGAACCTAAACACTAATGCTTAAATATATGACATATATTGCATCGTCTTCTTCAGGAGAAAGTTTTCAGTTGAACAATATTTACATGATTAGAATTTCCCCAAGAGGATTAATGAAAGATACACCAATAGACCCGATACAATAAGATAAATAATGTTATATGCTTTTTTTTTTAATATTTTCTAAAGAATAGAGGAGAAAAGCGTTTTATCTTTCAAAAAATGAATAAAATTATTCGTAATTGAAGAAAAAATTTGAAAATCTTGCGATACTAATAAAATTGTATTTTGTAAAATAGTACGCTGTATAAAAATAAATAATAAATAAATTGATGCATACCAAGTATTCTTTCTTACAATAACTTTCTATCAAGAACTTTCTAACTTTCTTTCTTCTAATAATTTTCCTTGTATCTGGGTTTTGAGTAACTGAATGTTTGTTACGTTTGTTGAATATAATTTATAATTTTTTTTTAATGTATCCTTACATATATGTGTGTATGCGTTGCTATTTCAATTAGGGTACTTTAAAAATATTCAACTTAAAGTCATTTTTGTTGTCATAGGTATAAGTGCATATTAAATGATATTTAATTATAATTAAATATATAAAATTTTATAATTGGTTTTATATTTTGTTTTGTCCGTATTTTGTAGTTTCATATTTTGAAAGTCATTTTGCTCTTCACTATCAATTTTATTTCTAACTTGGAATTTAAAGATGTTTTCGACACAATTAGGAGAATCAATTATAAGATACACACACTATAGAAAGATATTATGAATATCTTTATGAATATATATATATATACTATATAGGATAATATCCCCTCCATTAATGTCAATCTTTACTGTCACCTTTTTTTAGCAGAATTATTAAAATATTTCATTATTAAGCTTACTTTTGTTGCACATTTTAGATTGACAGCCTGTGAAATCATTTATTTTATAAAACAGCAAGTCTTCTTATTTTAACCAGATTGAATCTCCTTTTGAACAAACTTTGAAACTATAATAATTATATGAATGCGGTTAGTTTCAATACAACACAATTTATTTAAGTCTAAAATAAATTTTATGTACTTTTATCAGCTTTTTTAATGATTATCTTTGAACGAGAATGAGAATCACAGTTAGACGCTTTATTAAATACTGTATAATTAGTTACAGTGCTGTTTTGATAAAAATTGGAACCAGTTTTGTTTTTCAGTTCAACTGAAAGCCGAAAACCATTTTCTAGTGTTATAAAGGAAAGGAAAATCTATACATTTACGAAATTGAAACTAAATAACAGAATAAATAAAAATGTATAGAACATTTTTTTAAATTATCATGAGTTAACTAAAAATAGATGATTGAAATTTTGATGATTCATGCAAGAGATACGTCTCTGGGTACATTAAGAACAAGACGTGTAATACATGCATTTGAATAAATATTCAGCAAATATAAAGTTTCAGTGAGATACTACAAAACAAACAATTGAGAAATGGCATCAAAAACAAACAAACACTTTTTGGAATGAGTATTATTTAAACGAACAGCAGTAGTTCATAATGACAGGCATACCTTGTTCTTATGAGATACTTTTTAGGGTTGTTCACTGCATCACCTCCTTTCTATCTCTTACAAAAGGGGGGAGGGGTTAGTATGGAGACTTTAATTTATTTCTCCTTTAACCAGCTTGTCACCAAATGTGTGGCTTGAAATTACTAATTGTTATACAGAAATTCTAATATATGAGGGGAAAGAAAATATTTCCAATGGTAAGATAATCGTTCAAAAATTGTTCTATGAAATCACAGAAAATCGAGTTGACTAATGTATATTAATGAGAATAATTTATTTTCCGTAAAATATTTTAAGCTAATAAAAATTATTTTCACATGCATAATTTCCCTTCTAGATTGAATTATTTACTTTGAAAAGAATAATTATATTAAGGTATCCCCGAACACGTTCGGAGTACTTTTTAACAAAATAGCATACTAAAACATTATAAATGCTCTTTTAGGATTCAATACCAATAAATACTGCTATTTAACTATCAAAATTTAAAATAAATTACCTGAATTTTACAAAAATCATAATTATCAGTGAAAATTTAGCAATATTTTTGAAAAACTTCAAAGCAGTTAGAGAAAAAAGTAATAAACATATATTAGTAAAAGTATTATTAAAACAAATAAGATGCATTTATCTAGAAAATGTACTAAAATTTTAATTTTTTTATTAAAATTTGAAAATTTTAGAGCTGATTAAGTAAACATTATAAGAAATGTTACATTTTTTTTAAAACTATTACTTAAATAACAAGCCATAACTCGAAAAGTATTCATACAATAATAAATATTTTAGTACATTCTCTAGAAAATAACGTAAATATCAGGTTTAAAAAGTTTATAGAAATATTCGTAATATTTTGAGTTATCAGACTCGCCATAATACATTTTGAGCAATTTAAATGCCCACTTCTGGTAGATCAAAAACCCACTTCCGGTATTTCTAACTTTATAAAATTGACTGTAACTTGGCCACTAGGTAGTGTAGAAACAAAATAAAGTATGTTTCGTAAAGTTAAAAGATAGCTCTATTCAATAAAATAAAAAACAAAAATATGTGTCTTGACTGAATTTGGTCATTTAATAAAGTTCACTACTTAAAACAATGGTTCAAAATTTTAATTTAAGGTATCCGAACACGTTGAAAATGACCAAATTCAGTCAAGAGAGAGAGAGAATTATATTAACTCTTACGCTAAGTGTATCAAAGTAGTACTGTAAATATTTTAATAACTTCAATACATTTTCTTTGTAAAAAAAATATATGAAAAAGAAGATTAATTAAAGTAAGAGGAACAAAACTGAGAGTGAGAAAAACGTTTTGTTTGGCAGTTAAGAACAGAATTACTTGTTAGTTAAAAAATCGATTACGAAGTAGAGTTCTTGGTATTTGCGTGCTTTATTATTAAAAAAGAAATTCTTTTCGGAAAGTCGCATAAACGGATTAATATTTTAGAAAATGTTCCTGCTACTGCATTCAAAGTAACATCATCAATCAAAATGCACCTCTTTGTTTCTATTGTGCAAGTCGTAACGAGATGAAAGAACTTTTGCGATATTAAAATCAACGAAGCGTTACGTCATTCTTTTTTTTTTTGACTGCATGCCTTGTTTGTATTTTTATGTTATTAAAAAAGGAAACAGTGAAGGAAAAAATCCTTTCTAATTGTGTATTTTTTCTTAAATTTAGAACTCAAAAAATAGTAGTACACCTCTAAGGTGCACAACAGGAAAATATGTTTCAAAGTATATTAAGGTATCCGACAACTTGCGACAATTTTTTTTAAAAAAAACTGAGATATTGCGATTTTTTATTGTTTTTAAATTTGCTTAGTACATTTTTTAAAAAAATATGCTAAAATTAAGAAGAGAAAATGAAATTATTATTACTAAAATAAGAAAAAATGGGTAAAAATTTACAAAAAAAGGACACAAACGCGGCCCATTCTGTTTGTTATTTGTTTTTTATTTTTGGTAAAATTCACAATTTTAGGGTAGTCGGATACCTTAAGCACATATTTTTAAATATTTGTAGACGGTTTTATATAAAATGTTGACTTACGATCGTATACGGCTAGTCTAAAAGGGCAATTATAATTAAAACATAAATTTTTATTATTTTGCTCTTTTATAATGCAGTTTTAAATTTACCTTAGGTTACTGTTAAATGATAGGGTTCAAACTGCTGACATTTTTATGGGCAAAAAAAAAGTTTCAACGTTATTAAAAATTTCTATAGACCTAACAAGCATAATTTCATCGGATAGTAATTGCAGAATACTGATTGTTTTAAAAATATGCAGGTTTTCTTTCTTCAATGCTAAAGAGATATCTAAATTTCTATCTTGAAGTATAGGAGGTAAAATGCTATTCAGAGTTTTACCGGAAATGGTTGATTCAAGTAAAATTAAGTCAGTTTCGTACACAGATATCATTTATAAGGAGGGAGGGTTACGTTTAAAAAAAACAGGTAGACAAAAGTGCTAAGAGTTAATTTTAAGAGAGTTTATCCCCCCCCCAACCCAACGCTTATGTAAGCCAATGAATTAGATAATATAGGAATGAGGTTTCTCTCGTTAGGATAAGATGAGAAAGAATATACTATTTTCGAGCTTTGTTAATATTTTTTTAATTTCAAAATCATTCTGGTTTATTTTTGATTTAGAACTACAAAAAAAAAAAATGTCTTTAGGGTATTTTTTCAACGAATTTATTATTGACTATGAATACTTTTTTGAGATTTTGAATTTTTCTCTGAAATATATTCAATTGCCGACTGAAATCATAGTAGCTTGAAAGTTGCAATAGATAGTGGACCATTCAAAAAAGATTTATGAATAACAGAGACTTAATATTCCATAACTGATGAACCATTTGTTCCGGAATGTTTTAAATACTTTGAACGTGTATGATTTTTTTTTAAAAATCATTTATGCCCATACATTTTTAGTTTGTGTTTTTCATTTTACATTTTTTTGTCTATTATTATAAAATGTCTTTAAAAATGTTTAAATTCTATAAAGAGACAGGAAGAAAAACTTAAATTAAACTAATGTTACACTTTTCCGAAATTATATATATACACTTGCCTCCGAAAGTCTGCGTACAGGCGATCATCTTTCATATTCATGTAAAAATTGCTAATTAAATGAAGTCTTCCTGAATCAACACTATTTATTATTGATTCATCTAATGTCGTTAATTCAAATAGTATAAGCAACAATCACCTGAATATAACAGAAAATAATAGAAATATTTGTAACTTCAGAACGACACAAATCGTGTGCGTCAAAAGTCCGCGTACACTGGAAAAAACCTTTACAATAATGGATTGTAACTAAAAGCTAATATTTTTTAAGCTATTCCGTTCTCTCCATAACTTTGTCATCATATTTAAAAGGGATTTAACTAGCTTAGTTGTCTCATATGTGGATATTTTGTTCCATTCTTCTACTATGACTGATTTGAGCATTTTCTTGGATGTTATTATGTTTTCCCTGATTATTCACTCGAGTAAATGCCATAAATGCTGTACTGTGCTTAGGTCTGGGGACTAGGATGGCCAACGGGATTGGTTTGGGACATATCAGAACCGCCACGGCTAAACAATGGGAGTCATTTCCTGGGTACCTTTGTGCCACTGAAAGTAAAAATCATCACTCACCGCAAGTTTCTCGGCACTTTCCCTGATATTTTACTTCAATAAGTTAAAGTAATCAATTTGGTATATTGTTGATTCAATAAATTCCAGATTACTAGCCGAAAGGCTTCCAATGCACCCCCAAGCATTATGCCTCTTTCTCCTTGTTTGATAGTCGAAAAAGGATTCTCTTTCTTAAGATCTGTCCAGGAATTTTTGCGGGCATATTTTTGTTGTTTTTTATGTCAAAGTACAAAAAAATATTTTCAATTCAATATATTACATTTTTCGAATAATTATGTGTCCTATTTAGATGTTTTTGGTAAGGGTCATTCTCTTAGCTCTTTTCACTACAGAGATGTATGGTTTCTTGAGTGCAACTCGGCCATGATAGTCTTTCTTTTTCAGTTTCCTTCGAATTGCGGTTAAAATCACACTTTTTTACAAGATCTCAGCCACAATTTTAGCTGTTTGCGAAGCTTATAGTCTTGGATTTATTTTTATAGAGCGTATTAAAAAGCAAGATTCTCGAGGTGACACTGCAGACGGCTGGTTCGATCGTGGCATGGACGTTAAAATTTTAGTCGATTTGTAGTTTATGAACGCTTTTTAAATCAATGAATGTCTCCTATTAACAGTTTCAGCAATTTCTTTAAAATTTCCCCCCTTTTCTTAAGATTTCGGATGATTTTTCTTTCAATAACGTATCGTTCTCTATATTGTTGCCTACCATGGAACCACAAAAGTTTTCAAATCTCAAATCCTAAATAAATCGTAAAATAAGCTTATAATTACTTAAAAACATGATTTACTGCATTTATTTTACAATGAAAGGTCTTTAAAAGCTGTATTTTGTAAGTCAGACTCCTGACGCGGATGGTTGGTGATTGTTTGGTGGTCATTCTTTTTTTTTATGTTCAAGTGAAATTTGTTGCTGCTATTTGAATATGGAAATTTTTGAAGAATCCCTGACAGCTATCTTGATTTTCTAAAGCGAGATTTTAGTAGTAGTTATAGCATAAACACGTAGGATGATTACCTATACGCAGACATTCGGAGCCAAGTGTATACATATATTACCGTTTAAGTGTGAAATCCATTATTTCATAGAACAACAAGGTAATTACTGAAATAAATGAGCAGGTCAGTTAAAGTATATAAAGTTATTGAATTGTACGATTTAAATAGGTATTCTATAGAATAACGATAGCTTGATCGTTAATGTATAAAATACGGCACTCTAAAGTTCTTAGAATCGGTTCTAATGGGAAGGACTTTTCAGATTAGGAAATAAAAATGGCCGAAAAAAACAAGTGTACTCTAGATATCAGTTCAGTATATGCCAGCGAGAATTAATTTCCATTGAAGAAGTTCCAAATATAGACACAACGCTTCGATCTGTTAAAACAGCTCAAAGCTGCGATACTGGACAAAAATTTAAAAAGTGCTGATGTAAAAAAAAAATGTGTAATAGTAAAAAGCGTGCTTGTTTCAAAAATAATAAACAGTGCAATCCAAAGTATCATCACAGCAATCTTAGCTCTAATAAATAATGAAAAGTAAAATAAAGGTATCTTATAAAATTTAAAGTAATATTCTCTTACATTTTTGTTTTAAAAAATTTACACAATGGTATCGTGAAGCAAAAGTTTTCTTCCCAGCATGTAATTTTGTTCATGATATTTAAATATGATCTATTTTTGCAAAATATTCTTTTTTCCACTTTCTGTTTAACCAATGTTAGCAATATGAGCAATAATAAATTATATCATCTCTGTTTTCCCTTATTGATCAATTATTCATCCGCAAAAGGGGATAAAATGAGAGATTTTAGTTATTTATGATCAATTAATTCATGAAATTAATTTGAGGTTGCTTATTTGTGAATTTAACTGTTTATCCTTAGTCGTTTTATAAAATACCTAGTTATTTCGTAGAATATCTAGGTAAAGTATGAAATCTTTCATCTATTGTATTATGCACTTTAATTGACTCGTTTAGTTATTTCAAGAAATACCTATAGTTATTCTATAAAATAACTGAATTATATATACTTTAACGGCATCCTATATATATATATATAACACTCCTGATAAAACTGATATAAATAATTCGGTTAATACAGATGGACACAAACATAGCGGATTTAGGATATTAGAACCAGTTTTGCGGTTAGCTAACATTCCCCCTGGGCATAATCAGTTATAGTATAGCTTAGTTATAGAAAACCGCAAACCCTGAAGCAAATTTAGAAAACTTGTTATTTTGCATTCCAGAAATCCCAATAGGGATAAGACAAATTTCCATGGTATAATGGTGATTTTGTGATACCCATGGAGGTCAATCATACAATCCCATTTGAACACCATTAGTTGTTCGTATGGCTCTCTACATTTTTGGCAAGGAATATTGATTTCCAGTCCAATTTACAATATCAAATATCAATACAAACATTTCAAGAGTGAGTAAGAGTTGAGAGTCATATTAACGTCATACTATACAGCTATACGAAGGCTACATTTCAAAGCACATTTGTAGTTGTTTTTATATGTGGCTCACTTGAAAGTTAAGATGGGTGTTTTTCGCATCTTACACATGATTGATCACTTTCTAATTCTAATAATTTGCAAATCTGAGTGATTTTTCATATTTTGTACATTTTATGCAAATTTACCTAATTCCTTTGTGCTGGGAAATAAGGAAAGTTATCTCTTGTTTAAAATATAATTTGGATTTTTATTTCTCTTATGATTTGATGGAAAGCTGATAAAACAACATACTAGTTCTGATGTGACCTGACTATGATTGAAGTAATAATTAGTAATTAGTTTTGAAAGAATCAATTTTGACATTCTAGTGAACAGCAGAACTTATTTCTTCTGAATGTTTAAGAGATTCAGTTTAACTAGTATAATGCCACTACGAAGACATTTTCAATTTTTGCGCATTTCGTAATTTATCGATTTTCATGAACGTAAGAAGATGAAAAGAAAGAGTAATACGCATCAAAAATGTCCTTTACAATAAAAGAAAAATCAGAAAAATGAAAACTCTGAAGTGTAAAATTAGCTTTCCCAAATGCTAGAAGTACTTTTTTCATGAAAAGAAAACATTTCATTGTTTTTATTCCCTTCTTTTATTTGCATTACTTCTTGCAGACAATTCCTAAGTAGCTTTGTTATAAAAAACTTTATGGAGTTTTTACAGTTTTTTATCCACAAAACAAAGTTTTATGCAATTATTTTTAAGCTTAATTAATTTCGCTTCTGGAACTAAACGTAATTAATGAAGTGCTAATAATTAATTAAATGAAAAGCTTGCGATATTTCTAAAAATAATTGATTCAGCAGGATTAAGGAACCGTAAAAACGATAAGAGAAGTGATGTGAGAAACGTCACCTTTATTTCTTCATACCAGGCAGTAAGAAAAACAAGTAAAAAAATGACTCTTAGAATAAGAAAGCTTTTTATTGAAGAAAATAATTTCAACACGATTTCTTTAACCTAGGAAGTTGGAAATTAATTCTCAGAATGTCATTTTAAAAAGACATGAAACGTATGAAAAATACTATGACAAGGAAGATTTTTAACTATAATTATATTGATTTGTATATTCGGTATAATGATACCAAATCATCTTTAATTCTATCTGAAAATGATCCATGTTATAATTACACTGCTAGCTATTAAAATTATAACACCAGGATGGGAAGCGAGTAGCAAAACTGTACTTATTGTACGTAAGAGTAAAACAGGATTAAATTTATTGGTATTTTGTGGAATATTCTGGGTCTAAAATTAGGCCTTTGCTGCCTCTGGAAACTAAAATGCCTCATTTTTCCATATCATTTTAGTTAGATTCAAAAAATATTGACGAGTTGAAGACGGTATTATTATTAACTATATCTGAGTATTTAAAAACCATTCAGTTCTATAGTGAGAAATGTGTGTTTATCATTCCATTGGAAATTATTGTTGAATAAGTATTATTGATCGAAAGACATATTTTAGTGAATGCAGCCCAACATTTTGAAATTAGTAAAAATTGTGTGCATCACGAGCTTGGAAATCTTTCCAAAGGACAATTAAGACCATAAGGAAGATTTGTGACGATCGTACGCATAAAATAATGACAAGCATACCATTGTGTGTTGTCGAAAATGTACTAAAATTAAATAGAGGGCAGCATTTCTTGCCTGCTGCAAATGGACATAAGGAGTTTTACTATTAGAGGTTTACTATGAACAGACACCTTCATATATAATCGGCTTATTCACTCTCCAACCTGAACTCTTCCTACCAGTGACAGCAGCTAAACATAATTACCCTACAATAGTATAATGAATACTAAGAATAACACTTATCAATGGAATCATCTCCGACTTATTAATCAGGGCCATTTCAATCTAACAAACGATTCTAAGTTAGTACAGTTTGGTACGGAGAGTTGTATACAGGGTGTACAGCCTTAATGTGACCCAATAGCTAATTGCCGAACCGTTCGGTTTAGATATGCCCTTCCAAACTGAAAAATGTTTTAAAACAGGTAAAGAATGTTTTTATGTGCTTTTCGAACCAAAAAACCCTTTTAGAAAAAAATTACAAAAATTAATTTTTTATACGGTCCCCAAGTCCTATCACTTATATTTAGGAAAATATGCAGTACACACACACAAAAACAAAGTAAACACAAAAATTTTCATTTTATTACGATAAAAACTGGCCGAGTTATAGAACTTCGAAAAACATATATTTTACCCATTTTTTTTTTAGCTATTTTCAAGAAGCTAGAAAGGGTCCGTCTGTAAAGTGAAGTTAGTTGGAACTCTGCCAGGAAACTTTCGCTCTTGCACGTCACTTTTATGTAAATCGTTTTTTAATTTAAGAGCATACGTTAATAATACAATAATTGAGCACTTAAGAAATAAAATTTATTCTGTGGTCGTGTACAACACAGAAAAAATAAAATATTTTGGAAGAAGAAAACATTTCAAAAGCAATTCTAAAAAATAGACTTATATGCTTACGGCTTCAGTCTGATTTGCTACGTTTTTGAAGATCATGAAGAACGTTAAAAATCTGTTGTGTGGTCGCTTGCAATTGCATACAGTCGTATTCTAATATTACGAATTCTAGTACGGGAGAACGAGATGTATACAAATGAAGGATACTGCGAAATGGTACTGTTTTATATGCAGTGTAATCGAAATAAGAAAGAGGCGGCAAGACTTTATGCCATTAAATTTCCCACTCAAAGACATCCATCTTATTGTACAGTTGCCCGTGCTGTTCAGCGATTGTATAAAACTGAGAGTTGTCATAGACGTATCCCCTTGTTTCATGTCACACGTCGTGCCCTCACCATTATTTAAGTTAATTTGGTCATTCTGATATAATAAAGCCCCTGATTCATGATTGGCGCATGATTCCGCATTATGCTATAATTTAAACGGCAAGTCATGTATTATTTTGCTGCTATTTGTTAAAACAAGCTGTTTTAATCTTTTCGGTACAAGTTGTATTTCTTTTATTTAATTTTTATTGTTTGCCATACAGCAATACAAATTGTCAATCTATGATGTTTACTACGATGTTTTAATATTACTATGATGTTTTTCATTTGCTCTTTCTGTAGATAGTGAATTACTGTTCTCTAAACTCAATTTATACACGACCCCCTTTTTTGAGCAACTCAGATGCTTCAAATTTATGTAGGCATAACTCGGTCAGTTTTTATCGTAAAAAAATGAAACTTTTTGTGTTTACTTTGTTTTTGTTGTACTGCATCTTTTCCTAAATATAAGTGATAGGACCTGGGGACCGCATAAAAATTTAATTTTTGTAATTTTTTTGTAAATGAGTTTTTTTGTTCAAAAAGCACGTAAAAACATTCTTTACCATTTTTAAAACATTTTTTTAAATTGGAAGTGCATATCTAAACCAAACGGTTCGGCTATTAGCTATTGGGTCACATTAAGGCTGGACACCCTGTATAAGGACATGTTTTCATCTCACAAAAAGCTAGAAAAGAGATCGTTGGGGTAGTAGGGAGGCATTATCATGAACAGATAAATAGAACTCTGCTTTCTCAATAACATTTAATTTATTGACGATAGTTACCACGATAAAGTTACCCTTCCCCCCTCATGAATCTATTCCGAGGTGCAATCTGCCTAAACTCTTTTTCATGAACGCCAACGCGCAGCCATACAGGTCACATGCTCATATACTGATCAACTCAAATGAAAATATCCATAGAATGATTGGCCAGCGTGTTTTCTTAATTTAAATGACATTGAAAACGTGTGGGGTGATATTAAGAAAGCTTAAAATTCTCGAGTTTATCCTCCAAAAAACACCAATAACCGACACATTTATAATTGAGAAATGGTAAAATTTACCTCCAAACATTTAAATAATGTATTGAGAATGAACAGAAGGTGCCACGGCTACATTAGTTCCAGTTCACATATTTTCCTTGAACTATTAACTAAGCGAACGACAATTAAAAGAACTTATGATCACTCTATAGTAATAGTTATTGTTTTCAAAGGACTTACTTTGTTTTTAGTTCTTACAAATTGGCCCGTTATGGATTCGGAAATTTTAACTCACATATGAATACAAGCATAGGCGTCATTACTTGAATTTTCAAAAACATGAAGACTGGTTTGGTTCATAGCAATAGTATTCTGGGATGGCCATCAAGAAATTTTAATATCTTTTTAGGTGAAGAAGTTGCTCTATGAGCATTTCAAGTCTATTCTGTGTGTTAATAAATTGTCTTGCATTTATTTTATCCTGTACTCGATCTCTTCTGTTATTCATTTCCATTGCCATGATAGTACAAATTCAAAATTTATTTTCTGCCCTTAAACTTTTTAATTAATGTCCGGTGACTTTTTTCAGCCAATGTTCTTCCTTCGTAAACGGGAAGATGACATTGTAAAAAATAAAATAAACACATATCTTCCCTAACCATTCACTTTGAATTTATGAGAAATTTCTTAATATTTAAAGCTTGGCAAGATTATGAAGTGCTCAGGCATTTTTTGAGGGAAGGATATTATTGAGAGAATTCAATCTTTTCCGTGAGCGTCCTCCCTTACTTGAGTTCCGATTATCGAAAGACCACTGAAAGCTATTCAATTATCACTTCAAATGTTTTTCCATGGTGTCTGCTTCGATCAACAATTGTGTATCTTTGGTACCAATGTCTACTAAATATATCTGCGTTTGTGTATCAGTCAAATTTATGCTTTGATTGAGGAATTCTGCTTCCCATGTCTCTCGAGGGGTTTTCATCGTGTGGCAGCATTTCTGTTCTTGTCCCAAGGCTTCAAAATTGCAATGGTAATTATTGCCTAAGCTGTTTAAATATACTTAGAAATGACGAAGTTTCTCCCCTGTATAATTTGTACTAATGTACTACTAATGTGCGATCATTGTTTGTCGCAGTTAGTAAATGATCTAATTGCTTATAGTTCACATTTTTCTCTAAAGAAAACTTACAACGTCTGAAACACTATCTCAGTTGAACCACATAGTCTCATGAGTGTATGTTCCTTTAACTACATACTCATTTCATTCTTATCATATTTCAATGTATCTGGTCTCCTATCGAGGCACAATTTGAGCCCCTAATGGAACAGTGAAGAATATCATGTAATATACACTTTATTTTACTATTATACATTGCTTAAAAATATGTTTTTCCTTTTAAAACTCAAAAAGCAATATATTATTATAGCTTTTATTATATTTTAAAGAATACTTTTCTTATGAAAATTAACAAATGAGTAATTTCTTATGCTTATCATTGTTAACTGAATTCAATAGACTAGCAGTTGTGTGTATCTCAAACATGCGTTCCTCTAGTCATTTTCAGTATATATTCTAATATATTTTCTATGCCGAAAACTGTTTTTTCTAAGGCAGTATGGTGTAACCTTCATCTTCTCTTTGTAAAAAAATCATAAGATTAATAAGTTTATTGGTTTTATTCTTGCCTTTCTTTTCCACTATGATGGAATCTGACCTTCCACCCCTTTTCAAAATTCTTAACGTATCTTCTGGTAAGTAAATTTCAACTTACAAGTACATTGCTACGAATGTACTTATATCAGAAGAGTTACACCTTAAGAGTCCCTGTTTCCTCTAACAAACTTCTACTTTATCGTATAGCTGCAGGTATTCATTTATAGAGGATTTACTATTATACAATCTAAAATTTTCAGAATTTAAACTTCAATCAGAAGTTATTTGCGTCAGAGAACCCCAAATCTGTAATTTTCTGTAACTCTAATTTAATTATTTGAAACTAATAGTAAAATATATCCTCTTCGAATTACTCAGAATCTCCATGTGCATTTTCGAATTAACTCAAAAAAATTAAGAATCAATCTTTTTCATCACCAGTAAACTTTTTAAGTTCGACCTTTGGAAATTTTGCTTTTCATTTAACATTTTCGGTTAGTTTCAATATATTTCTGTTTTTCTTTACAAATTTCTATTATGCATTATCAGAAAATGAATACGTTCCAAGTCTTGAGGCATACTCTTTTCCTTTCATTCTCATCACTTATCTTCTCACTTGTCAAGGAGCTGCGAAAAACAAAATCGCAAGCTCATTAAAATTCATCCCGTCTATTTCCAACATGTCTTGTTAAAATTGTTTATAAGTGATGCTCTAATATTCTTCAACCATTTAAGATTCCTATTTAAAAGCTTGAAATAGGTAAAGAAAAACTAAATTTTCTTTTTATGTGTAAGAAACTTTATATTGAAGACAATATTTTAAATTAAAAAATATCTAAAACAAAAACGTTGAATGAAAATTATAAAAAGTCTATCGAAAATTCTAGTTTTACATTATTACGATTATGGTTACTTTATTAAAAAATCGAAAACATATAGATCTATGAGGCATATTTTATAAAAATATAATAATAAAATATAATGAAACAAAATCATACTTAATCAAAACTATAGGATATATGTGAAAAAAACAGGGTTCCACGTATAGATCAACATCGCAATCAGGGCATTGATATCGGGATTCCTACCTATATATTTTGCTCTCTTTATACCACATCTTTCTTTTACCTCACTCAACATTATCTTCGTTATGACGCAGTCGCAGCACGTAAGCTGTGATTTTATACATGCTAAGATAAAAAGAAATAATCACCGTGAAAAAGCATATCTATAATATTGTGGGTCGGGTTTTTTTTCACTAAGGTTGGTCAACGTAATATTACGTACCCAGAAGTTAACTGATACGCTTTCCATCCCCCTCGAAATAAATTATTAAGCCTATAATCCAATGGCGTAACGGAGAATATTAGGGCACCCCTGCAAAGCAAGATTTGGACCCCAAGTCGTAATTGGCGTCAGTCAGGCTTTGGGTCCCCTAGAATCCTGTCCTCCCCCCTCGCGATGCGGGGGTGTACGTTACGCCACTGCTATCATCCCTATTTGAGGACCACAAAAGGTAACGACTATTAAATAACGATAAATAATAGCGATAAAAATAATTTCGTTTAGCTTTATTTATAATTTATATTGCAATGAGTAAGAAATGACGACAGGAAGCTATACCCACCGGAAAGAGTACTTAAGAGTAATAACACTTGGACTACTCATATTTCTTTGAAAATGACGAAAACACATAAAGACAGTTAACAAAATTATTCATCTACTCCCTCTCTGTTTGAAACTCCAACTCGTTTTAGTTCATGCTTATATAGCTGAACTTAGTTGGCTTTATGATATTTAGTATGTGTAACAAGAAAAAGAGGGGTACATTTTATTTTACTACAAATAAATCCTTTGTTAGCATTCACAACACATAGTGATCATATTACAATATAATAAGGCGTGAGTAGTATTTTTCCTAATCATATGATAATAATTACTATTTTAAAAAAATATAATACTCTATAGATGGCATTTCTGTAAAAGAGTATCCTATTCTGATATTTAGATGGCTGATTAATGATGGTTTGAATTGGATACTTTTTGCAAGGTATTAAAATGGTATAAAATGGTCATTCAGTGTTATATATCGGGATAATTTGTATCGTCAGTATCGATTAACCATCTCGGCTGCACTTTTGTTTACATCTGATGTTCCTTCCGCCAGGATCATTTAACGCTATTCTTGCTCATGATCGAGGTCAAATGTGGTTTCAACATGATGATTATAACACATCTGTATGTGATCTTTCAGACAGAACTTATCGAAATCGTTTAAATGTGTAAGGTCCCCTCGCAAAGATAAGGTGATTTATTTCTTATAAATTATTTCCAGAGTTTCCGATATTCTGATGGTGCACTTATGTTTTGCACAGATCAGACTTAATTGTCAAAAACTTACAAGAGAATTTTCATTTTGTTTTGCATCTGTGTAAAAAACAATAAACTCATTGGAAGCTAAAGCGTTGAAAGATAGCCTTTTTGTACAATTATGCTAATACGAGTATAATCATAAATTTTATAATAATTTACGTCTACAGACATAAGTTCGTTGAGTGTCAAAACATTTCGTTCAAATCTTTAATTCAATTATTAAATTCCTTTTGAGAATTAATAAGCCTAAAATAAATTCTCCCATTGGGGTAGTATGGTATTTTGGAGAGCACATGATAGCTCAGGTGTCATCCACGTCACTCAATCGTGGTTCAAAATTACGAGGTATTTCGCCAATAGTTCTTTTACTGACTTGGGTGAAATTAAGTAAAGCTTCCTCTGGGATTTCCTAACAATATTTCGCTCTATCTTCCACACCTTTCCGTGTCAGTCAGCATTTATTTCTATAAATTTCTTTCCTTCTACCTTACATCTAAACAACAAATATACCTTTATTATAATTATTTTAAGCAGAAAAAAAGTGTTTATTAACGTCTCATTGTAAAAAACCACGGTCAAATGACGCGGACAATATCTTAGATGGCATCACCTCCCCAATTACGACGGTTCGAATTCACGACACACCAGCCATAAAGCATAGCCACTAGGCATAACCACTAGCCATTGCTACAATTATTTGTATAGTACAATTGATTCTTAGAAAAAAACAAGTGTTTTATATATTTAACTGATCTAAATGATCATTGAGTAAATGCAACCAACTATTTAGTAAACAGTTTAAAAAATATTTGTATAACTATGGAAATATTTTGCTTAAAGATTCATAAAAAAATTATCAAATTTTATCTTTTCTATTTCATATATATGCATATATTTACTTATCATTTTTATGCATACTGCAAGTACATATGCAGAAAAATGGCTTTTAATGAAAACCGACGTATAACGCTCACCAATAATTTCAACCTGAATTTTTTCAACTACTACTATTAAATCACACTCTTCCTATATATATAAATTCATTTTATATTTTAATTTTATTTGACTGTCTGGTGCAAAATACGCGTGTGTTAGTTATAGGCCTAACTTTTCAACATTCAACACGGCTCTGTTTTTTTCTATTATGTCGAAAGTTTCTGCTGTACGGGAAAGGTGAATCCATGAAGTTATACTTAACCCTAATGTTGCTGGTCCTAATTCAGCAACAGCTTTAGAAATCGTAATAGGTATCCATTTTAGTCCATAGACTTTTTTGGTTTCTTCTATTTTAAAGTCCTAACTCTGTTTCCTGTTATACATACGTTTTTTTAAAATCTAGTACAATATTCATTTCCACCATTTATTTTATAGTTATGTTTCTTAGAATCTCGTTTCTATCTTTTAGCTTTGTTGGTTGTAAAATTTTGTCTTGTTATTTTTTCATTTTATTATACTATATATATATATATATATCTTATTCAAATTTTCAATCACTAATAAAGAGTAATTTTTATTCACCCACTCAAGTTTAAGATACATTTTTTTAAACTTGTGGATGACACTTAATGTTTTTGCAGTTTTTCAAATATTAATTCATTAATTTTTAATTAATTAATAAATAGTAAAAAACAAAAATAAGAGTCCAACATGATATATAAAAATAAAATTGCTCGTTGTGTCCCTTTAATGTAATGGATAGTGCATTGGACTTGTAATTCAAAGGTTGTGCTTTCGAATCCCACCTAGAATGGCTTGATTTCTGAGAATGTGATATCTTTTCACTATACTATTTAATTTGAATAATTAAATTTAATTAATGAAAAATAGTTAAAAAAAAAAAACACCAGTTAGAAAGGAAAAATAGAAAATTGCAAAAAAAAAAAAGGGTTCTCTATTTTGCCACTTAATTTTGTGATTCTATCATTTTATTCTAATTATTTAATAAAAAGTAACTATACAATAATTTTTTTCTCTTTTTGACCTAAGTAGGAATTGATTAAATTTTTTTATATACATATTACTTACTTATTTTCAAGTCAATTAGCAGTATAATGCTCCCGCCCCTCCTTTTTACGAAGGAACCTGAAATGTGTGCATGCAATGCTACTATGTCTTGAAGTCCTTAATTCGAGGTTTTATCCCAGGATTTTGAAAAAAATAATATACTTCTAGAACTACAACTCTTTATGTTCATTGTCTATCATTTCTTTTAAATGAACAGTATTCCGATCTATGTAGAAGTCATATGTTTTGTTATGTTTATCTCTTTTTTTTATTATATTTGAAGCTATAATTTTTATATATACACAGCGTATAGCACTCACCCGTAAATTTCGATCTTATTTTTTTGTGTTAAAAGTGCGCGTTATACACAGATTTTTGCGCTACATAAATTTCTGTCTCAAGCGAGAATTTTTCGATATTCGTGTCGAATTAGTGGATTTCGATATTAGTGTGAATGCAAAACTGTCAAATTCATAAGATAGCAGTATTATTGAATTAGAAAATTTTGTTAAAGAAGAAGGAATGCTCAGACTTTATTTCAAAAAATTAAAAAGTGAAGTGCTAAAGACCAAATTTTAAACAAAAGATTTTCATGTTTGTTATTTTATTTTAGTTTTTTATTTTGGATACTATGGTTTTCTTAGCACACTGTTGATATATTTCCTATACATAACAATAATAAATATTAATAATAAATTCATTTTTGATGCTTAAGTATGAAATAGATTTAACCATCTTCTATATTTAATGAG
This sequence comes from Trichonephila clavata, assembly GCA_019973975.1. NCBI lineage: Eukaryota > Metazoa > Arthropoda > Arachnida > Araneae > Nephilidae > Trichonephila > Trichonephila clavata. Next base: position 24,932 of record BMAO01038773.1, on the reverse strand, counting down.
CTCAATTTATTCATATTAACTTAGGCACAACATGAATTATTAATGAAGTATAACACTTTCTAAATTTCGGAGCTATGGAATTATCCTACTTTATTTGGAGAATATTGCAAATCGAAAATTTAAATAACCCTTACTATCTATCTAATAATGTAATGATCCCAAACTCTTATGTCTTCTTAAACGCTTCTGGTCGTATTTAAAGACGAATTCGTATTGAAAATGTTTCTAAGCAAGCTATTCATAACTATATTCAATCCTAGCAAACTATGCTTGGTTTCGAGATTTAACTGTAAGTACTTTAAGGATGGAATATTAGCTGCAATTAAAGCCAATCGAATTTAACAGAAACAAATTTGAATTTAAGTATTCTGCGTTAAGCTGCTCTCAACGAAGCACCCTTAGTCCTGTTGTTTTGAAAGTTCCTGTTGTTTAGAAAATCATTCAGAACTTCATTTGAATAAATATTTATTTGTAATGTTGTTTATATGCTCACATAAACATAATTTTAAAATTAATATTTCATTAATCTTCTTAAATTATGAAACGTATTGAGAATATTTTTTTTCTTTTATATATATATATATATAATTAAATTAAATCTGAAACAAAATCCACTATTTACCACTTAAACTTAATTTTCAAAACATATTCAAGGCTTAAATTAAACACCCAAATATTTCTCAGAACAGATGTTCCAAACAAAACACTTCTAATCCAAGCTCATTGTTTTTATAACCTCCATATGCCCTCCTTCCCTTTCAAATAGAACGCATAAACTAAAAAGTGTTATTTAATAGTTCTATTCATAAGTAGTCAGCCTAATTACAATTTTCACTTTCTCTCAGTGACAGATGTCTGAATAAAACTGTTTTTTACAAAAGCTTGATGTTGACTTGAAATATTACATGTATATGATTGAAATGTTTGATTTTCTTTCATCAGACAATCCCCATTTTTTATAAGCTTTGTCATGCATTTAGATTCGTAATTTCTGTTTTTTGACAACCTATGTGCGTGTTGCCAAATCCAAAATGAATCTTTTGGGTCAAATTTCCGAGCACATGAGAGAAATATTTTCTGAAAAATTTAAATGTATCACTCCTTTTAACATTTTGTGCATTATATCATATAATCTTATATCAATACATAGTTTCGAGTCTAAATGAGGTAAGGATGTTAGAAATGAAATTATTACAAAGCTTAATTTTTCTCTGAATTAAAACAACTAGTTGACAAATGTTAATGTAAAAATTAAATTGAAAAAAAAATACACTAAATCTACATTATATAAATTGTTATATCAATTTTAAAATAAATCCAAAACGCATATTTTTTTCTATTGCATTGAATTCTTTCGTGTGGCATGAGGTGAAGTTCAGAAAATTCAACAATCTATTAAATTAAATGTAAATAATCTGATTAACCTCCTCATAAATTTCTGTTTCTTTCTTAAAGGGAAAACATTTTAAGCAATTTTTAATTAGTGTGTTATTGTGTAAGTTACCTCTTTTCTTTTCTGAGAAATTAAGAAAGATATCAGTAGTTAGTTAAAACCAGATTTCAACTTTAAGTAAAGGTAGTAAAGTTCAATTTCATTAATATTCCATCGATATCTGAAGCTGTGCCACTGTAATAAATTAATAAAAAAAATTGCCAAATAGTGCCAAATTATTTAGATAGGCCAAATTTATGCCAAAATTTTGCTTTTTAACCCAACCTATTTGAATATCAAGCATTAACTTGAAGTCATCTCTAATGAGAAACGAACGATATTATAACGCATGTATGTATGTAAAAAATATGTATAAATCAATTTTTCTCTTAGCAATCCTGAAATTGTTTTTATTTACTGTAATCCATGGATAATAGTATCATCTAGAACTATTATATCATAAATTTGTTAACATTTAATACCATTTACTGGGCATTTTATTTTAAAGCACGTTTGAAAGAACTTTTTTAAAATTTCTTGAATGAGCATTTTTTACAGACCTAAAATATATATATATAGAGAGAGAGAGATACATATATACAGGGTGGTCCCGAATTCATGGTAGAAACCTTAAGGGTAGGTACAGGACATTGTAATAATCATTTATTGAATAGGAATGTATGGGCGCAAGTGACGTGGTGAGGCACAAACACAAAAATAAAAGGCGAAAGGAAGTACAAAGTGTTTATTGAAAGTGCCGTTGAGAAGTGTAAAATTTATAATAACTGTTCATAACTGTTAAGCATATGAGCTAGCACCAGCTGCAGCACACATTGTTGTATCTCCCACTGACTGTTCCCCCCAAGTTTAGGCGGAGAGAGAGAGAAGATAGTCTGCTAGATTCAAAGCTTGTACTCGCTGAAAATGGAAATGGTGTAAGTGACTTTCGCTTAACACTCTACAAACGGTCTGATGACTCACACTTACGATAGGAGCAATAGCTCTTGTACTTGGGTCTCTCAGGTAAAATGCTCAAAATGCTTTCTTCCAGACTTGGACTGCGTACAGTTCTTCGTCAATTAGCATCATTGCCTGGTGACTTGGAACGCACGTGTTTCATGAAGTTGACGATGTAACAGCTGAACAATTCTGAGATCCTGCATTTGTCGATCAGGAAATGCATGTGATGCATTCGTATGCACAACTCTGCCGTTACCATTTCCACGGTTGTACAAGTAATGCATGTATGCATTTTCGGCATTCGTAAAGTCTCCCATCGAAGACAGCACACCCCTCATGAGATGCATTTTGTTAAAAGGCGGCTAGGCATCTGCATCCTCTTAGCGCGGCAACGCAACCAACCGCGAAAACCCCATTTCTCTTTTCTTTCATTTCCCCTGTTTGAGTAATACCGCGTCACTTGTGCCCATATATTCCTATATAATAATTGATTGCAACAATGTCCTGTACCTACCCTTAAAGTTAGTGTCAGGAATTCGGGACCACCCTGTATAATATTTCCCTAAATTGACATACACCTAATAAATCAGAGCAATAAATAGATATTAAAAATACAGCTTAGGTCAAAAATAAGATAGTAGTATAATACCCTTAAAGTACAGCATAAAAACCTTATAGTAGTATCAAAGTTTTATAGTAGGGTTTAAGATTAGCCAACCTTCCTCTATATTTGTCTATACAACTAACTGGGTTACAAAAGATAAATTGATAGGTAGATACTCGCAAGAATGTTTTATCGCTTTTGTAAAATATAATAATTCCAAGAATTGGGTGTTTATATTGATCATGGGGTTATTGCTGAGTCTTGTTTGGTGATTATACCAGCTTCTGTATTTCACTTTATTTATTATCTGAATCTCAAATCGTTTATTTCAAATTAAAATATAATTCTTATATTTACGAATTTTGGGAGAATTTATGCACTTGTGTGTTTGTCTTATAAATTCATACTTAGGACTAACTCTACAGAAGCTGCCAAACAATTGCACTGAATATAGAGGAAAGACAGTGCCATCAATAGAGGGTTCAAGAAATTTTCTGTCTTAGCTGAGTCCCAAGAAGACAATACCAGGAGAGGCAACCATCAGGCACAAATATCAACAATTTGGAAACAAGATTAAAACGAATTCCAGTATAACGTGTCAATGGCAAGCAGGAGTTTTCAACGTGACAAAAGTATTAGCCCAAAACACATAAGTGAGGGAAATTAAGTAGAAGGGTAACTCAAAGTAACCCATAATAGTAGAAACCAGAACAAAAGTTACGCAAAGTTCGGAAGATAGGGCTACCCTATCTTCCTAATTTCCAGACATAACTTCATCGGATGTTTATCTATTTTTATCTTCGGAAAATCATATGCGTTGTAAAAAGTTTATAAACTTCCAGACACAACTTCATCGGGTGCTACCCATTTTTATCTTTGGAATATAATGTGCTTTAGTAGCTTAATAATAAAGAAAAATCAAAAAGAGAGATTTGGGCAATTTTTGGAAAACATGAATAAACGTTTTTATGAAAAGGGAATTTAAAAGTTATCTTCTTGCTGTTCTTCAATGCGAGAAGGGGAAGTGAATATTCAGATTAAAAATTTTATTTAAGGAAAATTCCTCAGGTATTTATAAATTAAAGTCCAGTGGGTCTGAGTGGTAGCGTATAGCGCTTGCCCGACACAAGTCTGGGGTACAAATCCCAGGTTGGGAAAGGTTAACTCCACCTTTCATCCCTTCTGTGGGACGATAAATGAATACCAAGCTTGCGTGGGAACTAACCACTGAGGGTTTCACGTCAGACTGACCACCTGATGGGAAAATCAGCTCAGGCACCTCAGTGCCCAAGATCACGAAAACTGAGTTGAGCACTGCAGGCCATAGGCTGTTGCATTACTGAATTTAGTTTATTTTTGATTTGGATACGAGTGGGCAAATAGCAAATCGCCAAGACGATCAAAGATTCGTCTTAAATTTTTTTAATTTTAGGAAAACAGTGCACCCGAGAGGATGAACAGCAGATTTTTGGAGAACGAAGTTACAAGTAGATTTAAGGATTTTAGGAAAATGGAGATTCAATTCAATTTGATCTGTTACCCCATTACTGCTGATATTGATGCAGCACCTGAGAAGTTACAGCTTAAGCTTATTTACTTGAAGTCAGATCACAGTGTGAAGAAAAGTTTAATGCTATGATACTGACTTTAACAAATCTTTATCAGCTGTAAATTTTCATATATGAAGAAATTCGAGGGAAAATTGTTCTTTATATTTTGGTCGACATATATTTCTTTGCCAAGGTTTTGGTCTCAGAAAGGTTGCATGAAGATCAACAAGAGTTAATGTAGATTCAAGTTGGCTGACAAAAACTTTCAGGCCGTGGTAAAAATCTATGCAGCCAATCTCATTCCCAAAATTAAAAAAAATGTAGAAAAGTATAATATGGTACATTTGTCTCATTAAGGTATCTGACTACTTGCGAAAGTTTTTTTTAAAAAATGGAGATATGGGGATTATTTTGTTTTTCTTTAGATTTGCTTAGTACATTTCAAGAAAAATATACTAAAATTAAGAATAAAAAAAGAAATTATTATAACTAAAATGGGTCAATGTTTACAAAAAATAACATAAACGCGGCCCATTCTGTACAAAAAAAATTATGAATCAATTTTCAATTTTTCAATTCTGATATGTTGCAATGTTATTCATTTTTAAAATGACCTTCAGGATAAGAGACATTTTAAATTTTACAAAAACTAGAGCACTTTATTTTTGTTTTTGCATGAAATTACTTTAAAAAAACAGTGATTGTATTCACATAAGAGGCTTTAAATTTTGTAATAAACAGTTATTGATAAATCTGAAAGTTAAAACACTTTTACTATTGTACAAAACATACACAAAAAATTTCAGTTAATTATTTTCAAAACTTTTTGAGCAATCGCTGGTCCAGTTTGAGTATTTTCAAAAAAACACGTTTTAAATTTTGACATCTTGCGTAAAGTAAAGACATCGGCTTTTACTAAAACACGTATAGTTTTTGCTCTAGTGAACGGAAAATAATATACTTGGTATTTTCATAAAGCTAATAAGAGGGCCTATAAAATAAAATCATAAAACAAATTTGTCAATTTTTGGCAAAATGCACAATTTTAGGGTAGTCGAATACATTAAACTGATTTTAAAATTACAAGTGCGTGTGTGTGCAGATATAAACAATATGAAATGAGCTCATTATATGAATAGAAACTGCCTATATTTTAATTAATTTTTACTTACAGTAAAATTCGGCGTACAAGGAACGCCACCGTATAATGCACACCCCCTTTTTTATGAAGAAACCTTAAACGTACGTGTGCAATGCTTGGTTTACAGTCATTTAGTCGAAGCATTATTCCAAACTTAAAAAAAATAGTATACTTCTAGAATTAAAAAACCTTTTAAATTCATAAGAAACGTTATTTCTTTTAATTATACAGTATTTCAATCTATGTAAAAGTGTAACATAGTGAGCGTATTGAAAAGTCGAAAACAAAAGATTATATAAAAATTAATTAACTTACTGAGAGTAAACAAAGAAAACACATTTTTCTTAATAAAAAATAAAATACACATTTACATTGATATAATACATTTATAAGTGTATGAGTACTGCACAATGTATTTTATAATTAATTTAACAATAATAAGTTTTAAGAACGAGTTTAATAATTACCAGTGACCCATGGGCTTGTTATATACAAGGGGTGATCAATGAAAAGGTACGAAACGACATAAAAATGAAACAGTTAAATATTTGCATATTCCGCAAGGGAGAATGTAGCGAGACATCTCGGGATGCCATTGGAGATCTGACTGGGATCGGATCATGCGCGGGTGCCCGCATGCGCAGGAGAGAGCAAAGGCTCTTATAAAAAGCGGCGTCCAAATGATGCGAGCACAGAATGACTCGAGCACAGAAAAAGCATTAACTCCGATGTGTACTGTGAGACACCCCGACGCCTACGCAGGTCCATCAAGAACAAAAGACGGGGCTGCTCATGGAGGGTGTGGTTCTGCTCCATGATAATGCGCGTCCACACGTCTCCAGAGTCACACAAATGGAACTGGACAAGTTCCAATGGGAGACGTTGGACCATCCGTCCTACAGTCCGGACATGTCACCCTGCGATTTCCATGTGTTGGGTCCACTGAAGAAACACCTGAAAGGAAAGCGCTTCAACTCGGACGACGTACTCAAGGACACTGTGAAGGACTGGGTCTCGTCACAGCCACAGGAATTCTGGGAACAAGGAATCCTGCGGCTTGTTCATCAGTGGGATCGTTGTGCTCAGGCCTATGGTGTATATTTTGAATAAAGTCTATATTTGTACCCACCGTGTCGTTTCGTACCTTTTCATTTGATCACCCCTTGTATATAATATACAAAAGTTATATAATATTTATCTTGATTATTTGCATGGTTTATAATTAATCCTTAACTTCCGGTTAAAAGTTACACGATTCGCTCCCTAATGCTTCTGTTTTCTTCATAGGAGCGTATATGGGATGTATTGGGGGGGGGGGGTGAAGAGAAAAGAAGTGTATAAGTTTTCTGAAATAAGTAAATCCTTCGCAAACTCTGTCTCAAGGTCCTTTTGTTCTATTCCAAAGCCTTCCGAATAATTTTATGCATAGTAGTGCACAGAAAAGACAAACTTCAGAAATACGTATATATACGTCAGGGGCATTAACGCTTTGGATGAGTGGGACGTTTAGATACGCCAGTGGCACTTAATAGTTTAAAGCCGTATTTTAGCTTTAGCGACAAAGCATAGTATTATAGAATTCAATAGATTGTTATTGAATGGAAAAGGGGCGGACGCGATGAAAATGTTGATTGAGTATTGGGTAGCAAATATTGAAAGTTTGAAAAGCATTGTTCAATGTCCGTCCCTATTTTGTTTACTTTTAAAGCTCTCATTTCTATACCCAGCGTGTTACGGCGTACTTTTAGTTAAAAATGCGTGATTTACGATGGATTTTACGGTATTATTTTTTATATGAATGCAATCATTTTTAAAAAGGTGTGCTCTCACAAAGTGGCCCCCGAAGTCATAACAAATTATCCACCCCTGGAATTAGGACTATTACCCTGTATCAGCATAATTTAATTTACTCTATGAAATATGTTAGATTAAAATTTAATTTAAAAAACGAAACGTATTTATAATTAATATTATTAGTAACTTTCGAATAATATCCCTCTAGATAGGTGAAATAAAATTAAAGCAAGGAAAAAAAGGAAAAAGCGGTACTTTTCCGAACAATTGCAACAAAGAAAGTTCCTTTAGAATATTGAATGGTTTTGGCGATAAGTGAAAAGCCTTTTTCAGAGTAACTTAAGAAAAGAACTATAATAAAACATAGTCATATTTATATTTGATAAAAAGGAAGAAATTGCCAAAAAAAAATATTGAAATTACAGGATAAAAAAATAGGGAAAGATTTTCAAACTTCCAAATGAAGTGAAGTTTCTTGGAAAATAGAAGGTTGAAAGGAAGGAAAAGGGGGAATTATTTATATATATATATATATTTCAGATTTATCTAAAGTCTTTTGTTGGGTATTTGAACTTTTCCTTTCTTATTTTTAAAAAATAAAATTGTTTTCCTCTCCTAGAGCACTTTTTCTTCATTACATGAAAGAAGACTCTTTGTTTCACAAAAGATAATGATGAACTTTTCTTTCTACCTTGAAATGCAAAATAGCTTCAATTGCAAAATAGCTTTGAAATTATAACGTATTTGACGAAAGTCAGTAGATTTTTCAAAAAAAAAAATGTAAATATTTTGTTTTTTAATAAATAATGATATATATTTATTGTATTCTGAGAATGTGGCTAAGTGGCTACATCGCAATAATAAAAAGTAACTAAAGTAAAAATTTTCTTTGTTCACCTAAGTAGGAATTGACTTAAAAATTTTTTTTACATTACTTGCTTTTCTTTCATGCTGAAAAACTATTCAGTGTACTGTGCTTAGTAGGTTGTTATTGCGTATCTTCAATTCTAAATACAGAGATTGTAATTAGAATTACATACATAATATACATTTTTAAATGATGTTATGTAAAACATATTCTTATCTTTTTGTTCGAAAGATGTGCAAAAAATGCGACTTAACTAAATAATTTCTTTCTTAAGTGCTTAATTGCTTTATTTCAAAAATCAAAATTTAATTAATTATGATACTATTAACTAAATGTTTTACAAATTAATTCCCTTAGTTTCCGTCTACAGAGCTATAACATGAAGATCTTTTACTTCCTAATGCTTTCAGAAATTTGTGCAAATTAGCATTTTTAAAATAAACCCAAAAGCATTTATATTTTATTACATTAATGTAAATATTTTGCTGTGTTTTTTACGGTGAATATTACAATATTCTTAAACATATACGCCATAATTAATTCCAAAACTTTTTAACATAGATTTTTCGGAAAACATTTTTTACGAGGCATGCAATTGTGAAAATATGACTTTTTAATACGAGGAATTACAATTTGTTTCTCTTATTTTTTCTTATTATACTGCATTCTTGAAAATATTTGTCTAAATCATAATATTCCAGTACAGTCGAAAAATGGCAAATATTATTTTATGTTATTTTGTGTTTCATTGTTAAAATATAAAACGTAAAAAAAAATCACTGAAAATTTTCCTTAGGTTTTGTATTTCCTAACTCTCTTAAGTTTTTATGATTGTGTTTATAACCCACGTCTTATTAGCTTTATAAAAATACCAAGTGTATTATTTTCCGTTCACTAGATCAAAAACTACAAGTGTTTTAGTAAATGCAGATGCCATTACTTTAAGCATATTTTGTTTTTACATTTCGCGTTTTACTGGAAATGTGTTTTTTTTAAATGCTCAAACGGGGACAGCGATTGCTCAAAAAGTTTTACAAATAGTTAACTGAAATTTTTTGTGTATGTACTGTATAATAGTAGAAGTGTTTCTTTTAACCTTCAGATTTATCAATAACTGTTTTATTACTCAATTTACAGTCCCTTATGTTAATATAATCACTGTTTTTTAAGCAATTTCATGTAATAACTAATATAAAGTGCTCTAGTTTTTGTAAAAATTAAAATATCTCTTATCATCAAGGTCATTTCAAAAATGAATAGCATAACAATACATCAGAAATTGTTCATAAATTTTTGGGAGAGAATGGGCCTTGTTTATGTTATTCTTTGTAAATTTTTACTCATTTTAATAATAATAATTTCTTTTTATCTCCTTAATTTTGCATATTTTTCTTAAAATGTATTAAACAAATCTAAAAGCCACAAAAAAATCACATCTCTTTTTTTTTTAAATAAAAGTTGTCGCAGGTAGTCGGATACCTTAAATACAAAAACATACTACACAACAAATGAAGTTTGTTTTATTCCAAATCAAAATACCCGAAAAGTGCACTTTAGTTAATGTATTATCTTTACACCAAGTTACCTTATTCTAAAAACCTTTCAAATTCAAAAGCTTTTCCTTCTCTAAGCCCAAATGGCAAAAGAAAAGTAAGCCCATCTATTTTTCATTGTAAATTAACGACAGAACAATGCAATTTGTATCGCACAAATGCCTGACAGTTTAGTGCAAATCTTAAAGCCTCATATCCATTTCTTTCCACCCAAAAGTGAAGGAACCATGATCAATTTAATCCTCCTTATCCGACTGCGTTTTTCGATTTGGTGGTACAATCTCTGACTTGCCTCACATCGAAACAAATATTTTTGGATAGCCTACGGACTATGCAACGTTCGATCGGTGGTCCATTGCACTTTCCCCAGGAAATTCGACGTTAAACTTGTCAACGAGAAAAGTGGATTTGGTGAAGTTCTCACTAGTTGCTCACGCCTTAGGTATTCTTCCTAAAAGCATTCAGGAAGAAGGTGATTTTTCTTTGTTGGAGCTACGGGTTCCAAATAAGATCGCTTGCTAAGCCTAAGAGTTTGGTTGTAGGTGGTGCAAAAAAAAGATATTGACTCGTAGATTCTTGGTAGGGTGGTATTCTTTTGATCTTCGGTATATTATACTTTATAAATGAATTTACTTCGTTTATTCCTTTTAATAAATCTATACGTCTCACATTCTCAATGAGTTTTCGCCTTTTGTTTATTTATTTTTTACGTTAAGTGGCTTATTTTATTTCTTTTAGCAAAATACAGTCAAATTAAAATTATATAGCTCATTATACTCATCTCTCTCTCTCTCTCTATATATATATATATATATATATATATATATATATATATATAAATGGACGTTTATATATATGGCCTCGCTTCACATACACTCTAAAACCATTCAACCGATTATTATGAAAATTAGCATGAATATATATTATTGTGAAAGAAGGTTTCTGTGCTATCCTCTTTGTTGCAGTTCCTCACCAGGTGGCACTACAGTAAAGCAACTTCTGCACCTTTAATCAATCACCAGATTGCCAACATGGGAGCCAAAAATGATGCCATCTTGGCTCTATCGCCAACATTTCACTATGTTTCCATTGAATCACCATTATTATGTAAGGAACAGCGTCGTAAGGTGAATATTATGATTTTAATATAAAATAAATACAACCAAAAGTAATATTAACGAATTAGACATCCAGATATAAATTATTTACTTACTATAAGCGTTCAATGCACAAAATTTGTAACAATAATTTACTTTTGCAGAGCAGAGATTAGCTTATTATTGTGTTTTCAAAAAACGAACCAAAAGAGAGTTACGGGTGTTATAAATAAATGAATAATTCTTTTTATCAACTATTAGATCTTCAGACTTAAAATTTAACATGGTTTTTTTTTGTTCAGCTGAGATATGCAAAAAGCTCTTTTTTTGGTTTAATTTGCAATTCACGTAAAATTAACTCATTAAAAACTTCTTTATCTTTCAATCTGTATTGTTTAATTTTTCAACTCACCCGTGAAAAGAACGGGTGTAACAGCTATTATCAGTACATAAATGACTTGCAATCATTGACATATAAACACACACACAGGAAGTACATTTTCTAAATATAATCTACAAAACTGTGAATCAACTAATTAACGGCTCAACATTTAACGTATATGAATATGCAATATTTTAATAATATATATTTAACTATAGCATACTATATATTGCTATGCATAAGTATTTTAATATTATTATAAATAGAATTACCATTAAAAAATATTATATTTTATAATTTATTGATTGAAATATGTTAACTTGTGAACTAATTAAGAAGTGTTCTATTTTTAACATATTTTTATCGAGATTCCAACGAAAATTAATATAAAACATATTAATATTTTAAAGTCACAGGTGAATGTAATGTTGCGCTCTTTTACGATCGCTTTCTCGTGTTTAAAAGTATATGATTCGTCAACTCATTTTATAAAATTGTTTCCATTTAATACTGAATATTATAAAAAATATCTTATTTCATCAATACATTTTTTTTAAAAAAATGGCTTTCATTTTATTAGGAATCAAACTTCTCTTGTAATTTTTCTTTTACGATATATATAATATCAGCTGCATGTGAACTAAAAAATTGATGTATTAAGCTAATAATGCTGTATTTTATTGTTCATGTTTTGAAGAGTTTTTCTTGCAAGATAATTTTGAAATTTAATCAAAAACTATTTAACTTTCAAGGTTTTCAAACATTTTTAAATATTTAAAAAAAAGGTCAAACAATTCTAATTAATATTGCTTGTTTACTTTCTTGTTTTATATTTATAAATATAACACTCTATTCATTATGATGAGTGATAGGCAGATCAACTTTAAATATAAAGTCAAAAAAATTCAAATATCAAATTTATTTTAAGGATTTAAATTATTATTTTAAGTAAGGATTTGTAAAAAGGGCTTAAGCACTTATATATAATACTTAAGAAATTATAGTTACATTATAAATTTGTCTTCATTGTTTTAATAATAATAGCATTCTATACATCACAATCATCTAAATCATTTCAACTCCATTTGATATTATTTTAATTTTAATGTGTAAGGCTTGTTTTTTCCATTCGAAAGTCTAATGCCTAAAATTGAATTAAATGTCATTAAAATATTATTTTAAAAAGGCAATTAATAACAGAAATAGCTTTGAACCTTCTAAATGTGCTTATTGTCCACATGTCCAGGCACTAAAGCAAAACAATACATCAAATTAGAAGCAACTTAATTACTTAAAAAATAAAACAAATTAAGTTGAAAAGTAATTAAAATAAAAAAATCAGTTATTCATTCCAATAGGACATTATTACGATTACAAATTTATTAATATATCATGTTAGGAGACTTGATTAAGTCAAAAGTAGAAGAAGGGGACTCAAAAACCCTTTCCTAATTCTTCTGTCTGCGAATCAAGATAATTAGAAAATATGTATTTGCAAATCAATTACAATATTATCAATGGAAAAAATGGTATTTTTCAACAAAGAGAATTATTTTATTAAAAAATTTGCATAATATTTTTGACTGAGCAAATGTGTTTTCCATATTTGTTTTTAAGTAAAGTAAACGGCAATTGAATACCAATATTTTAATTTATTGTTGTTAGTTTTATAATGAAACTTTAAAACTATTCATGTATTAAACAGACAAATCAAAATATTATGCATGTTTTTAAGTCTTTTGTCTCCAATTTATCAAGATGAACGTCAATTTAAAGGAAAAGAAAAAAGTTTGCTTTATTTGAAATGTACATGTACCATGATGTTTTTCTTACAACATGAATTATTATCTAAAAAATTTTAATTGCTCAATTGTCATTAGAATTTGTATCATGATGCGATGCTTTGTTGGAATTTCTTATTACACAACAAAAATATATCCCCACTATTTCGGTAAATATTGTTCTCAAAGTTATCTCGTTAACAAATTACTAATAGAGAAAAAATAACACATTCATTGCTTTTTAACTAATAATATGTAGGAATATTTAAAAAGCAATGAATTTGCAATGTTGTGTTTGTGAATAGAGCTTTTTTTCAATCTAAAAAGGAATGTAAACAACTTTTAAATGCTCAGTTTTTTTTTAAATAAAATTTTTTAAAAACTTTTTCAGAAAAATATGTAAGTGAAACTTATTTCTTTCATTTCGGATTTTTTTTAATGAATTCACTAATGAAAGACGTTGCAAAATCAAAATACGTGAAAATCAGATAGAATTGTTTGATTAAAAAACAGCTTTAACGAAATAGTAAAATAAATATTTCAAACGATTTCTTTCAAATGATATGGTTCAATTTTGCTCCAAAATATTATTTTAAATTCTTTTACCAAGTTAGTGTAATATTCTTTCAACCTTTTTACATAATTTTTTATTAACTTTTGTTCTAAAAGATGTGTGATATATAATTTGCATTTCATTTTGCATGTACTAATTTCTTATTGTTCTTTATTGCTCACTGTTATATTTTGTTACATGAAAACTCAAAAACAGCTAAAATATATCTTTTGATCTGGTTTATAGATATACATATGTTACTGAACACACTGGAAACTCAGCACACTAGAGTAACCACATAATTTTGCAAATTTTACGACAGGCCCAACTAACCAAGCAGGGCAAATTGTGCCCAAAAGCACAACTTTCCAGTTCTCATAGAACGTAAAGAAGAAACTTGTAGATACTCGACATTATTTCCACCATTATTTTGCCAGAGGAATCATTGGAATTTTTTCTGGGATCAGGTTTTTGATGTGTAACATCTTTACTCTAGGTTGCTGGATATTTGTTGGAGTGATTTCGTGAAAAGGGACGGAAATGCGTAACAGGAAGTCGGGGGAAGCACGCGCTGTTTGATTTGACCAATTCAGCGCCTTGGGGTGTCTCTTCGCTAGCCTCGTCTGGGGGTCCAACTGTAGTTGCAATTAAGACGCCCACCTACCGCACATACCAGCAAGTCTTATTAGACTTCATCCGGAATAAACTTGTGATTATTACGCTCAATTGTCAAAGTCTCAGGGCTCGTTGTGTGAAATCTGAGGATATATTTATATTTGTGTAAACTATATATATTAACAATTATATTTCCTGGTAAGCGTCTGACAAAGTTCATCATTCTTAAAAAGAGTAGGAGTAAGTATTATGGAATTATTTGAATAAATATTTAATTACTTATCATTTTCGTACTTTGAGGTTAATTCCTGTCACTGTCAATATAATATTTTTAATTGTATTAAAAAAATATTTCTCGATTAAAAAACTAACTAATTAAGTAAACGGGTATTTTTGATTTTCTCTAATATTTCTAATTTTTAAGCATGCGCTTGACGGTGTCTCTTCGCTACCCTCGTCTAGGGTCCAACTGTAGTAGCAACTAAGACGCCCGCCTACCGCACATACCAGCAAATCTTGTCATTTTGGTGATCGCATACATTTCTTCGAATCAAACAGTTAAAAAAATTAAAGATTTCCTGCATTCTGTACTTTTACCGTATACCGAAGGTGGTTCTGCTCTTTTTTTAAAAAAAACTATCACTCGCTTTCCATGATTTTGAGTGGTGATTTTAACGTTAACTTCAGTTTGCCAGAAGCTGAGCCACTCATAGCTTTTCTGAAAGATGAACTCGAGCTCGAAATGAACACTAATCGAAATGTTTCGACAACTAACAGTGGTACTGTTATTGACGCTGTTTTTCAACGATTTTTAAATACTTGAAATCACAAATATATGTGTCATACTTTAGTTTTCATAAATCTATTGTCTCCGCTCTTCCCCAAATTGAACAATAATAAATATTTTTGATAAAAAAAACTGCATTACTCCTAAAGTTAATGAAATAAAATTTTCATTAAAGATATAATTATTCGATAGAAAATTATTTCCAGTCATAACTGATTCATTTCTTTCAGGATTAAAGTCACTATTGCCTATTTACCATGATAACAAGTCAGATGTTACACATCATATACGACTACTGTATAAGACTCGTTTCTTTTTTTTGTGTGTAATAATACAAAATCTCAAGCCGCCTCCAAAAATTCAATTCCGAGAGACAGAGAGACATGTTAGTGTCCTGTTTACAAGAGTCAAAATGATTAGAATGCAAAATGGTGGTTAGCTTATACATAAAATTTCACCTTACACCCACTTAGACGCGCCCGCAGTGTACCGATTGTTACAAAGATGGTTAGAAAAAGGAAATAGGGCAAGTTTAAAGAGTGCCATTAAGGCTAGAACTACGTCAGTACGCGTACTGTATATGAAGGACATCACTGATGTGGCCATATTGACCTGAGGCACATTAGACGTTGATTTGTTTACATCCGTGACTTTCGTTAAGAAGATTCTCTACCATTAAACCCAGCATAACACAATGGTGTTGGGGTAGAATGACATGGATGACGAAATACAACGCAGTCGTTTTCTGAAAAGAATGACTTTCTGTTTGCCCATTGGTAAGCGCCAAATATGTGTTTAATGCGGATGTGAGGATATATTTGCGACAGTCTTCACCAAAAGACCCATTTTCTGTTAGGGAACTAATGACGTCTCAACGATCATGAAGTTTTGTTCGGTAAAATATACAATACCGCACACTTCGTTGCTTCTGTTCTAAGGCAAGTCAAAGATTGTCCTCCCCTTATCCTGCCGATAGAAAGGTGACTGGCGGAGGCCCCACGCCAATCTTCGGCTTCTGTTGGGAACGAGATTAAATGTAAAGTTTAACTGCCCTTTCTACACAGACAACGCTACCACCTTTTATGCAGCAAATAAGGAACTGATCCTGTTATGGAAAACTCTATCATCAGCTAAAACTCAACAATATTATGCCCAAAATGGCATAACATGGCGTTTCATAGCCCCACGCGCGGCTTGGTGGGGAGGCTGGTGGGATCGCCTAATAGGTATTGTCAAACAATGTCTGCGAAAGGTACTCAGACGAGCCCTTCTAGACGAGGAAAGTCTGTCCACTGTCCTCATTGGAATAGAAGCCGCTCTGAATAGTCGACCATTAATATACGAAGAGGATAGCGATGGCAACTCAGCAGCTTTAACACCAGCTCATTTCTTGACGGGACGAAAACTAACGGCCATTCCATCCAGGCTAGAAAACACAAGGCTTAATAAAATCTACAAGCAGCTGCAGGACTTACTCGACTGTTTTTGGAAAAAAAATGGTCGAAAGAATATCTTCTTCAACTACGATCCTTCCATCAAGTTCGAAACAAGGACAGTGCCATTAACATCCGAGTTGGAGATATTGTGCTTCTGCAAGAAGACGTCCAACCACGGCACATGTGGAAGAAAGCTAGAGTGATGAATCTACATCAAGGACGCTACGGGAAGTTAAGATCCTGACAGCTGAGAGTTAATGGAAGAAATGTAACCCGCCCTGTACAACTGGTCATCCCTCTCGAGATTGACCAGGGTGGGGAGGATGTTGGGAACGAGATTAAATGTAAAGTTTAACTGCCCTTTCTTGGCAACTGTAGTAATGTGGAAAAACCTCTGTCAATAAAGATCAATTCAGTCTAATTCAATACTTTCAAACTGTAATAGCTTCATTGCTAATCACGTGAGGAGTGATGAGGACCAATAGACGAATAGTAATCCCGGTCAGGTCAAAAACAGAAGTGATTCTGCATCACGTGAGGTTTGTAAGGGCATGACGTATTTGAACTTTAAAGATATACCAAAATAAGAACCCAGAGATTCTCGATACTCTAAGAAGCTCCACAAATACTAGAGAGACACTTCTACACGCTTCAACACTCCCCGACTCCTCAGCACACAGTCCCATAGATTCTCTCACACACACTTACTGTGAGATATGAAGACTTACATTTACGAGTATCCTAATGTCGCCCCAATTCAACCTCTCGCAGGAGTAATCCAGAAACACCAACCACAACACCTTACCAACAAAATAGCAGTGGTGACCTGCTTCGTAGCAGATTCAATATAGCCGCATCTGTGGACCACCTCATGAAGCGACAACCAGGAAGCGCGTTTGGGATAACAGGTAACCCCTCGTTCATATTTAGTGCATATAACAGTCAAACGATATGTGGTTGGTGTTCTAAACCAAGTAACTCTGCCATTCCTTCAGCAACTGTGCATTGCTTTTAACCAGCAGGATAACCGTCGACCGCTAGCTACACATATCAGCCAACGTTCTTTCAAAATGTTCAGATATTTCCCTGGTGATTATTCTCTCCAGATCTCTGACCAATCCAACACCTTTGCGACATGATTGCACGTCTCTTCTATACTGTACGATCACAGAGCTCAGAAAATGTGCTTTGATAAATTTTTGACCTGGGAATAAAGAGATATTCTTCAAAACGCGCCATCCGTATTCTCAATGACCCTATATCTAAATGTGTTTGTTGCTTTGTGTATCGACACTCGCCTAACTCTACAACCAATTAAGTTGATGTTGTTTACGTTGTTGTTGGTAGTGAGTGTTATTTCAAATAAACATTCATTTTTATTTATTGCTATCTCTCTCTGCTTGCTGAGTTTCTTGACTGTCAGGTCGCTTTTTCTTGGTGTTTCATATACATGAAATATGATTTCCATTTTGCACTGTGTACAGGAAATATAAAAACTTCAATCTCAAGAAAAAAAATTGTTTTTTTTATATGGCTTGTTTTAATTTGAGATATATAAGTACAGAATCGCACACAAACTCTTGTGAATTCATATTAAAAACTTAATTTAATTTTGCCTCCTAGATAACTCTATTTACATAAAATCCTTTTTTATTATAACCCTATTTTTTCTGCAGACACTTTTATTAGAATATCTTTATGTTATTGAAAAATGCTAAATATATTAAATAACTTAAATCCTCGTAATCTACTTGCTTATAATTCTGACATGGTGAATTATTTAACAGTAAATTAGGTCAGAGTGATTTTAATTTAAAATAGAAATGGATTAATATATCTAGTTGGAATAAACCAGTCTATTTATTAAAATTTATTCCATTTTAATAAACAGCCCAGTGGTATCACATATTAATATTTTCGCAAAGTTAGGAAAATAGAATATTCTAATTAGTATAGTTTTAAATATATTATAAGGCATTGTACAATAATAGTTAAATTAAGAATTCCACCCAGAATCATTGTAATGCATTTTTTTATATCGTAGAATAAATTTCTTTGACTGATATCCAAAATCGTTCATTAATTCCTGAAAACAGAATTCTTTTATGGATAAAAAGCACTCTTTATTTTTAAGAAAAAGCCATCGCTGACTTTATAAAAAGCAAATATTTTAGTTTGCATGTAAAGCGTTAAATATGCAATTTAAGGCACTTTTCTTTCCCAACGTAGTAAACGTGCTTCGATTTCAATTTTTTTTAAATTTGCATTTTAAAAAATTTTGTCTTTCCCTTCATGAAAATTTCATGCAACAAAATATTTTTTTACTTTTTGTTTTTGTGTGGTGAGTGTGTTTTTCTCCTTTCACACGCATACACAACCTTAATCAATTTCTTGCCTTTCAATACACACATGTATACACACACACACACACACATATATATATATATATGTGTGTGTTGTGTGTGGTGTGTGTGTGTGTGTGTGTGTGTGTGTGTGTGTGTGTGGTATATTGAGTATTACAATAAAATTGTGTAATATTATGTAATGTAAGTAGACTTTGACTGATATTAATTTATTAATTTTCTAGTGCTGGTATTGCTTATATCCTCTGAAGTTTTTTTTCTTTTCTTTTTATTTTATTTTGGTTTAAGATTAATTTTTCCTTTATATTACATATAAACTCAAGATATGTCCTTTACAGTAACATCTCTTGCGTGTTCAAGTCAGTCTGGTACATTTTAATATTAAAAAACATAATTTCACTTCAAGAAGGGACTACACACATTTTTTGTATAGCATACATCAATTACATAACGTAAAGCACACTATATTCTATGTACTCCTGTATTCTATGCATAAAATTAATGTTCTAGCAGGTAAACAATAGGGTTTTTCTTCGTTATTTTACTTGTAAATATGAGAACTTAAATGAAAATAATTAAAATGAGTTATCTTATGTACAGTCGTCTTTTTACAAACAAAAATATTTTTTTCTAATATAATCACAATAAATTATAGTTTTAAAAAAACTAAAAAAAAACACCCTTTTGTAGTTAATCGAACTAAGTTGTAACTTAATTTTTTAATCGCCAAATTTGGAAATGAGATCCGAAATTAGTCGCCAAATGCGGGATGGGATCTGAAATTGGGAAATCGTTTATCTTAAAGATCCTGATCAGGACAATGGAGCGAAATTATTAAATTATTGTATTGTCATCGATCCTGGACAAGAGTGCAAAATTTTGAATTATTCTGACCTTTTAAGGTGGGTAAAAAAAATTGAGTTCAAAGATTCCGTTACATACAAGTTAAACTTAATAAGAGACTTAGGAGTTTATTATATATTTAAGTGCTAAGTTATTCAGGCAGAATCACTTCTTAAAATTAAAATAACATTTCTAGTTAGTAAAGTATATCTAAAAACATAGAATTTTATTCTGAGTAAAATTAACAATATATAAAGCAGTTTTAACGATTGTAACTTAAATTAAATTTAATAAGAGCAGACCATTTTATTCTGTACAATAACTATTATTTTGAAATAATTTTATCATTAAAAAGAAATGTATGAAATAATAATCAATTTAGAATCATTAACATTTATGAAAAAAAATAGTAGAAATACAGGATAAACAAGACTAAGTAAAAAACTCTTGTATAAAATATATACACATTATGGCTACATAAATTTTGTTTTGTCTCAAGCAAGGAAAAAGATTTGGGTAGACCTATTTTAGGTATCCCATTACATTCTCTAGAGAGAAATACTTTGATGCTTTTATTCGCTTAGTATATTTTTCTCCTAAAAGTATTTCTTGCTAGAGAATCAAGAAGGTGAAAGCTACTGAAAGGAGTATCAAGTGTCATTCAGGAGCTGAAGTTTTAGATGGTCTTCTGGAAATACAAATAAAACCTAACCATCAGTTCAGATCGTACTAACTTCATGTGGGAAGATTTATTGCGGTAGTTATTAGATAGCCGTTTGCTTTTATTGTAAATGTAATCTCTCGTTTTCAGAGAAAATTTAGCCCCTGAGTACGTAAACAAAAATATATAAATGGTAAATTTAAAATGTATCCTATACAATGATATAATTATTATGAAATCATTTTACCAATGAATTTTAATTTCCAATTTCAAATCAAGAAGGAAAAACATAGGAAGAAGAGAAGTTTTTCATCATTTTCAAATAGCTGCGATAGCAAGCTTTTCTATTTTTCAGTCAATCCTTGTATTTAAGATCTATTTCCATCAAAATGCTGATATACATTAAATCTGTCGGCTCTTAGGTTCTTAAGTTCACGTTGAAGTTAGGCAGGCAAAAAGTTATCTGAGAAGTCAATATAATTTTATTTTAATTTAGTTCGACATTACTAAGAGTCCATCTCCACTACTCCTCATCTTACTTCTAGAGCAGGGGTGCGCATTAAGTCGATCGCGATCGATCACTGGACCACCAAGAAATGTTAGGTTGAATGCGTTTACTAAGACATATAAGACGAGTATCTTAAAAGAAGCATATTTATGGTACACTGATGCCAGCTAGATTGCAGAATCAGCATGTGATTGTGTTTACTTAAGCAAATGATTCAATGAATGTTTATTTTAATGGGACTGCACATTGGTATTTTAAACCTTTGCAGACCTAGTACATTCCCCAGGAGCTGGTATCACTTTTTAGCGCTGCACATATAGGCGATACCAATTACAGCAAGCAATTTTGACGCCCAGTTTTCTCCACAGAGGGAGACGCCTGAGCTCTTGATGATGCGAACCTGTTCTACGATTTAATTTTGCCGAGAGCATCCAAGCCAAACGGACACTCTGGGGCCATGTCGTATGATTACTATACGGCATCTTTCACAGTAATCATACGACATGGCCGCTGTCGATTTTCTGCATCATGAAAATCCACCGACTTGGGCAGGGGTCGAACCCACAACCTTAGGTGTAGAAGGCCAGCGACAAACCAACCACGCTGCCCAGCCGGCGATTCAAGGAATGTGTGGACGACACATGTACTTTCATTGGAAGTGCACGAAAACACTTAATACATTCTGTAGGGGGGAAATGCGATCACCATGATGCCAGCCGTAGAAATCCCCCCCCCCCCGCACGCCGACTGAAAGGAAGAATAAACGTTAATGATCAGCTCTTCTCGAGATAGCCCGGGATTGGCTATTGAGGCTTAACCCTAAGACACGCGTTTCCGTGGGATTGGGTTCTCGTGGTAATATTCCGTCCCTTGATGCCGCGGGACTCGGAAACGAACATGTTAAGTACATACGTTGACTCTTATTATTATGTTTATGTTTTGCGTTTTGCTGTAAACGCAGTTTTAGTGTAGCATGTTTTTTTTTCAGTAAAAAGAGTATAGGCAAGTATATTTTCCGTATTTCATATATTAAGTTATAATGAATATTGTAGACCTTCTTCTTAGATTATAACACATACATCACTGGGTGACCTGCAACACCTTGAAAAAATCAGAAGTAGCCCGTACCCTGGAAAAGTCCACCCACCCCTGTTCTAGAACAACATTCGTAAGAAGTTAACCAATTCACAATTAATTTTGATTACTCTAATTATTTTTCATATATTTTTACAGATAATTATCTTTCATTGTTTTCATTGATAGACCTCTTTTAATAGTTATTCTTTATTTGCCTTTTTATAAATTGAGATGTGATTTAGATATTAATTTGAAATCATCTCTTAACTTTAAAATCTTTTCAGCACCATCTAGAAATAAATGCTTATATTCAAGACTTTATGGTATATAAAATTTCTGAAAATAAAATTTTTTCTAGAATATAGAGTAAAATGCTCAGTATAAATCTAGATTTTTATAATTCCTTCTATGTGTGTGTGATCCCCATGATCAAATCTTCATTATAAACATCTTCAAAATTAAATAATTATACTTTTAATCTAAGCGTTATAGCTGATTGGGGCTGGAATTATTTCAGTTGAGGTACAAGAATTCTGGTGCAAATAAAAACCAAAAATATAGAAGCACTTTGTGTGCTGTAGACATTTAGAATGTAGAGTACTAATTAATGTGGGGTCATCTTCACAGCGGTTCAAAATTAAGGTGTCCGTAGCCGATAATCTTCGTGTTGCTTCGAAGCAAGATGTTAATAACCAGCCAAGTCAATTATATTTTAAACCTTTTGATGCGAAATGTAAAGGAAAAATCCTTTTCCTACGTAGTTAACTTGATACATCAGACACATTTTGAATAAAGACGCTGAACGCTTGGTATTAAAATTTTAAAATTTACTATCAAAGTACTAGGTGGTTATAATTAAAGTTACACTATTCAGAAACCTGTAGAACCTGCTCTGATTATCGGATTTTAATGAAACCTGGAATATATACTATATGGACCATGAGGAAAAGGTTTCTGTAATAAAAAATATTAGTACAAATTTTGACCAAAGAGGCTTTTATCGAACATTCCTTATACAGATCCGTAAAACCTCTATATAAACTAGCAGTTTTATACTATGATAATCCTTCAGCGTGCGTTTTTCATTGTTAGTCATGCCCTTCCTAAAAAAAGATCGTGGTCTACTGGTAAAACTGTTTTATCAGAATGGCAACAACCACTTAACCACTCGGCATGAATATCTTAGTTTAAAGGGTTTGCGAAAAGGCCCCATATCGAGAATTGGTTTGAGGAAGATGGTTATGAAATTTAAAGAAAATGGGAATTTTCTTGTGCTGCCCGAAAGAGGACGGATTCCAGTTGGGGCTTAAACTGTGGAAGAAGTCGCTACTGCTATGGTTGAAAGAGCCTCCAGTTACATCTATTCTTCAGCAAGTGGTCGATCAGTGTCACGCGGGTAGGAGATTCCGTGGTCGACAGTACGAAAAATTCTGCGATATATTTTGAAATGGTATTTTTATAAGATCCCCTTGATGCAAACGCTGAAGCCTCAAGAAAAAAAAACGTGTCGAATTTGCTTGCAGAGTTTTGGCGAGAAAGGAAGTCGATGATGCATGGCCTTTAAAATTTCTATGGTCAGATGTGGCAACATTTATTTAGATGGAGCTATGAGTACTCAAAATTGCCGCATATGGGGTACTTCACCTCCAAAAACCACTATATTTTGATTACGTGACTGCTTGATGTGAATTTACTTCTGAGTTTATCCTCGGACCTTTTTTTCTTCGAAACTCTGACTCCATAAGGTCCTAAAAGATGTTATGCCACGAGTCCACGGTACAGTGAACTTCTTCAACAACAGGTCATTCCTGCTTTACAGGAATGATAATGTTTGCAAACCACTATCTTTATGCAAGATGGAGCAATTCCTCACATTGGGCGTCAAGTCAAAGCCACTGCTTAGTGCTAACTTTGGCGATAATCGTGTAATAGCCAGACATTTCCGGATGCATGGCCTTCTCGTTCACCCTACATAAAACCCTGTAATTTCTGGTTGTGGAGATTTCTTAAAGACCGTGTCTACAGCGAAGAAATTAGGACTTTACTTGATTTGAAAGCTAGCATTATACGCCATGTGGCTGAAATCCCCCGTGAGTTGCTTTGCGCTACCAGCTGAAAACGCTCTATAATACTCTTTCAACACGTTATTGATGTCAATGGAGTGCATATTGAGCATTTTCTGTAATTGAATAAATTTTAACGATTCTAACATATCATTTGGCACCACATTTCCTCCTGGTGGCCAAAATTTGAACTATTTTTTATTGCAGAAACATTTTTTCTATGATCCATGTATCATATATTCCAAGTGTCTTCAAAATCCGATAAACAGAACGGGTTCTACGTGCTTCTGAATAGTGTAGTTTTTATTATAACCACCTGATGCTTATAAAATATGTAAAACAGATATATTTCAGAAGATAAGTGCTTCAGAAATTTTTTTTTAAATTTTCAATTATACCTCTGAAAATTTCAGCAAATCCCCTCATCTTTAACATTTGAAAGTCCGATGTACTAAGCATTAATTAGGCTTTTCATTTAAATAAAGAAGTATCTCCTCGTTTAACGAACTAGTTTCCCTTACAACAATCATTTTGTAAATCAGATTAAAATCTTTTTAAAAATAATTTCTCACAGAGCACAAAAATTTAATCTACATCCGCAAATATTAAATATAATATGAAAAATACATAAGTGTTCTAGGTATCAATTCCCAGATTCTTTTCATGTTTAAGATTAAAGGGTAATTTGAATTGTTCGCTTATTGTATTTTCAACATCAGATAATGAATATCGTTCTTCCAAATTTGCTGCCATGAAAAGTTTTTTCAATGCGAAATACTCAAATAATGATTAGGAACTCATTATTTCTCTGACTAGTAACATGACCAAAAGATGGATGCGACGCATTCGCTATCATCTTATTAA
>BMAO01038772.1:0-20115 GCA_019973975.1 Trichonephila clavata | reverse complement strand
AAAAGCTCTATAAATTATTTTGTAAATTTAGAAAAAACGGGCAATTATATCTTTCTTTTCTCATTTATATAATGTCTTCGAAATTTAAGAAAGCAAGTGGTTTTATAAACCTCGTCTCTAAGTAAAGAAATCTCGTAGTAAGTTCAGAAGCTTATATATTTTCATTTTCATATACTAATTTTACGTAAAACTATAGTCATACAAACAAAAAGAACATTAGAACAAAGAACACAGAAATCTAATTATATTTAACTAAGCCTAAATTAGTACTGCAAGATCGAGTCTCATTTTTCCCTACTACTACAGAATCGAAAATGTAGAGGTTGCGTGAAAGGAGATGTCAGTCTGTTGGTAAGAGAGTGTTGTCAGACGCTTCACTAAAAAAGGCGATCAAAATAATCACAATTTGAAATTATCCAAATGGTTGATAAAATCAAACTTACGGAACCCATAGAAAGCATAAGCAGCCACAAAGGAGAAATGAAGACCTGAATGAGACTAAAATCCAAAGTTAAATAATTCGTAATAAAAAGAAGGCTTCTATAGAAACTAGGAACTAACAGGATGATGGTTCAATTTGCTCCAAAATATAGATAATCTACCTCCGAGCAATGGTAAAAGGTAATGAAGATGAGGAGTCTAGATTTATTACCTTCCAACATGATGGCCACGTCAAAAATCGAAGGAAAGCCCATTAGGTGACATATCTACTGAGAAAACTTTTATGAAGAAGTATTATGATCCAGATATGTTTTTTTTGGGCTGAAAAGGAGGTAAAAATAACACCATGTAATAAATATAAAGTTTGTTCCTTTGTGATTATCTTATTCTCTCAGAGAATTACTTCCTGAAGATGTTGAAGCATTCAGATTAACAACATTCATAGATTAAAAAGTTGATTATGTGAATGTTAGGATTAATTTTCTGGCTTGAGTTGGTATTCACACTGTTCGAACTCCAAGATCATGGAGATTATAGGAAATACAACTCAAAAGAAATTTTAAAAATAATATACCTCCGTTTATCAATTAAAATCTAAGCGAAAAGTTAACACATGGATTTTAATATATAATCCTGTGCCTGTCTCCAACTTTTCAGCCATATGTTAAAGAGCAGCACTATAACAATGTAGAACGATAAAAACACAGTCCCTAAAAACACAGTCAACATTCAAATAAATACAGTTTAAAACAGCTGTGCATATATTAAGGAGAGTCCACAGTCATGATACATCATGGTCACAAGGTGGTCAGTTGTTTGGATTTGTCATTCCCATTCTATATGGGAAATCATGCAAAAGGTCATGACCATTAGAAGGTCTTAAACAGGCCACGTTGACTGCTTTAGGCAAGGAACCAAAAATTCTTGTTAACGTCTTCAGAAGGAACTCCAATTCCTAATTATAAAAAATGGTTGCAGTATTTAAACAACAAATTCTATGGGTAAATAATCTCTAATTAACATTTAATTCCTTTCAGTATTATAAATTTATTTTCAAATCCATACCTCAGTTTATAATCAAAAATATTTAAAAATCAAAAATAATGTAACTTTTTGAGCAAAAATATAATATTGATGAAATACCTTTCAAGTTCATTGAAAATGCACAAAAAAAAGTATAAATTGGACATTCATAAAATATTAAAAAATTTTATTACACTCCAATTTTGCAATTTTTTTTAAACGAATGAATATTTGGGTACTGTATTAGTTATATATCCTGACAACATAAACATTAACTTTTTGGACATTCTTAAATGATTTTACACTGATCAATTACACTTTTGTAAAATGGTAAATAAAGTTTCTCAATGTCATATATTTCCACCTAAATGTTATTGGGATTAATCTTAAAAAATATTTATTAAATTAATTAGTATTATTTATTATTTATCAAAATAATTTTATTATTAGAAGTACTTGTTAAATAAATTTTTTAATTACTTTCTTATTTTTAGCAGAAAAAAGTATTTCTGAAAATGTGATTAAATATTTATATGCATCAAGGAATATTTAAGATTCTTATTTCGGAAACTATTTTCTAATGAAACTTCTCTCGATATTTTTTGAGTTACAAAAACGTGGAATTTAAATTGAAAATATTTATCAGCTACAACATAAAGATAAATTTTAATGGATTTTGAAATTTTTAATTCCTAAGTCTCCCTAAGCATTTTTAATAATGCCATTCCTGTACCTAAAAGTAAAATTAAACATGACATAATATCCAAAAAATATATTATCCCTTTAGGAAAAAAATTCATGGGATTAAAAAAATGGGAAAAAATTTCTTTAAAGTCACTTTGGGAAAAAAGTAAAAAGAGTAGAATTTTCAAGTGGCTTATCTTAAATCATCCATTACATAAACAAAAATAAAAATATTTTTCTCTGGTAGGCGTTTTTATTTGAAATCGAGTTTTTTTTTTCTTTTTTCTTATGGAAGTTATCATTTTGAATATAAGTCTCTCTGACGTACATTCTTAATTAATTGTAATAAGACACGAAATTCTCAACAAATGATGCAAAGGAAAAAATAAATTGCTGTGTCATTTCTAAGCACATTTTTCATTTATGCGTAACTTTTTCTGTTATTTTCCTCGTTAATTTGGCCGTTGAAGCAACTCTTCTTATTAAAGAATAAATATGTTGTTCATTTAAAGCTTTTTTTTCATAAAGTTTCCTTATTACACATTTTTTCAGTTGCTTCTTTCATTTTAAAAACGTAGAGCTTGTTTAAACTAATGACTTGGACCTGGAAGAATTAAAAATTTTAATTAGTCTTCAAGACTTAGTTGCAACTTCGCATTATTTGAATAAAGCATAAAACTTTTCGTTGATAAATACAAATACACATATTTTAATTAAGTAGATTTTTGTATTATTTCCAAAATGCCCGATTAGATACATGAGTTCTTTTTATATTAAGAACTTTTCTTCTTTTAATTTCGTTTAATCTAGCGAAAAAATACGTAAGCATATCATTCCATATTTTAACATTTTAATGAATCCTACGTCTTATTCTAATTGCTAAGTTTAAATTACTAGAAAAATTAGTGAGCTGTTAGGAATCGCATTACTAATAATAAGTATGCATATCCAAGAATAATCAGAATTTTAAAATATTATTTAATGATTATTCAAATTAAATAAAATGAATCTATACGAAAATGTAAACTAATCCTAATTTTTAAAGCGATTTTAATTATTTCGATTATTATTAAGATGTATGAATTTTATATTCTAAAATAAAATAGACAAATACCTTCAAAATCAAATTCAAATTTTGATTTCTGATTCCGAATATTTTACTTTGAACTACTTTTTGTGCAAGAAAATTCTTAAGAGAGATAATCTGAGATTCAATAAAGTTTCTACATAAAATATTAATCTTGTTTTTACTATTTTTAATTAAGATTTTAAGTAAACAACTGGGAACTATGGTGCTTCGTGGTCGCTCAATTTATCAGGATTTTAAAATAAAATGCGAATATTAAACAATTTAATAGTGAATAATAATTTCTGTTTCATAGCTAACCTTTATGTTTGAATGAAAGCGTGCTTCTTTCATAGCAAGTATTTTCTAAATTTGTTTTAAAAAATTATATCGTTTTCCTTATACTATTTTCTTAATCTGGATGGTCAAACAAATTTGAAATTTCATAAACTAGTTATATTTATTGTACAGTTTTGCACTTTTAATTAAACTATGAATTCCTAATTCTGTGTAACTAAAGACAAGATAGTTAAATATTAAAATAGATTTGATTAACTATTTCAAAACCGAGTTTCCTTTTACGAGACATTGCTTTTAATTTTATTCCCTTCAAAAAATTTTCAAATATTGTAGGACCAGGCATTTATTTATATTTAATTATTCTCGAATTTCGAATAACGAAAATTTCATGGAAAATGTTACTACAAAATATATATGTGTGAAACCCCAATGTTAATAATGAAGGGAAAAAATCAATTATTGAGCATTCCGTGAAAGAACAGCAATGTGTGTGTGTGTGATAGTCTTCAATTGATTATTAATTAATTATATTGTGGAGGATTACTGCAAATATAAGTAAAATGAATTATTGATTAAATTGCCTTGCTTTTCCTCCCGTATATGTTCCTAGTTTAATCTCGAATTCATTTCATGGTGTTTATTTTATCACGTTAAATTATTAACGTTAATTATTGCATTTTAATCAATACAAAAAACATTTTTCAGGTATCAACAATATATCTTAAATTAATGCTAATTCAAAAATATATGTTTTTATGCATTATATGAACATGGATGGAGAGGGAAAAAATGATATTAATGACAACTCATTTACAAAAGTAATAATTAATGAAAAAATTGGGTCAATTTTTTAATTAACATATATGACAAAAATCCTTAAAATTTTCATTCTCTCGCAAAAATAAACTTAACACTAAAAATAAATACTTGTATTGCTGGAATTTCAGATATTTTATCTTTGATTTCTTAATAAAATAGTTCTGTAAAAACTGTAATAGGGAAAGGAAAAATTATTAACAAATTAATATATCAGTGTATATTTAACAAAACTAATTTAATCCAAGTACAATAATGCCTTTAAATTATATGCTTTTGAATGAAAACATTTTATCTATAAAATGTTTTCATTATTCATAGAAAGTATAAAAACCTGGGAAAGACTTAAAGCAATTTATTTAATAAATTATGAAGTGTTCCACTTGCATTGTTTTAAAGAACAATTAAATATTTTGTCTTATTAAACAAAGAAGATAATATGAAAAGAACAATTTACACATGCACCGCCTAAGAGTAAATTAATTATACGAAAAAATAAAATTCTTTCTTTCTATTTTTTCCTTTTATTAATAAAAACAATTGAACTTCTTTATTTAATGTCTAGAGTCTAGACTCTAGTTCTTGCATGTGCAATGCCTGGAACAAAGATATTTAATTTATGAGATTTTAATAATTTGATAATGAACTCTTGGTAAAAATTTCCCCTATTAAACACATCAATTCGTTAAAAAAATAAGTAAAAAATTATTTAAAAGACAGCGGAAAATAAATTTACTATTATAATACAGGACACATTTAAGTATTTGAGTATCAATCCTTTAATAATGAAATACCTATAGCTAGTATATGTTTAAATAGTAGCTGTAATACAAAAATATCGTGTTCTTTATCCTTATTTTAAATGATATTGATATCTTTTAGAAGAAAGAAAACTGAGCATATTAAAACTTTTTTCAACCAATATTTTAATGAAATAAACTCATTTCCAATGTATTGTATTCCATGGAATACAAATGAATACTGTAATATTTTAAGTATTTTTGTGTGCACAAAATTTGTAACAGTATAGATTTTCTCAAAACTTTTAACTTTTTAATATATATATATATAATAGCAGTTAATACTTTTTTCAAAAAATAGAAATTACAGGGAACTATTTTCTATAATCTTGATTATGAATTTAAAAAAGTTAATAATAAGATAAGCTATAAATAAGTTAGTTTTTATTTTAATGCGCCTTTCAAAGAATTCTAAAAAAAAAAAATTGGGAAGTTTATATCGGAAAGCTTGTAGAGAATATTTTGCAATAACTCTAAAATATTCTGCGTTATTTTGATATCTTGAATTCTTTGAAATAAATATTCTTTTTTTAAGTAAAGTAATAATAAACTGAGATGAACTTCAAAGAATTTGAAATTTTATTCATGCGTATTAAAAGTTGAAAACTACTACTAAACACCCTTATCTAAAAAAAATTCTCAATTTCGCTGCATTTAATTTAGTTCAATGCTTCTTGGTATACTCTTTTTGATTGATGAGATCATTTACAGGCACGTGCATTAAAAAATGCTGAAGTTGTATTTTAAAGAAAATTCTAGTATTATTATATGAAGTCATAAATAAAGCTGTTGAGCTGGAAAAGCTCAGAAATTTTATCAGGCACTTAATCAAAGTGGATAGTGTCTAAAACTTAAACTTTATTTTTAGAACTTGTGAGCTTAATTGAGTTGTTTTATTTTTCGTAAATCACTGTAGCTTATCCTAATTTATAGTGCTCAAACTTTTTTAATTGTATCAATTTCAGTCTTCTTTGTGATAAATATATCAAACTTTTATTTTAAAATTCTTAACATGATGAATAATTTCCTGTTAGCATACTATGTTTAAAATAATGTATATTCTGCCAAAAATGCAATACTTTATTAAAGTATTCGATAGTTATAAATTTAATAAAAATGATTCTGATTTAGTTTCATTAATGCCGTTTTTTCTTTTGAGAAAAAAATTAACACAAGAAAATTTAGCATATAAGCTCTTAGAAATGTATTGCTTATATTAAACCTGTAAAATATTGAAAGAAGTTGAACTACAAATTATAATAATAATGAAAAAGCACTTGTAATTACTGAAATATATGTTGAAAATTATAATTGAATATAACCGATGTTGTAAATTATAATTGAATATAAGCGAATTTTCTCCAGTTACATATGCAAATCAACAATGTTGCCAAATACAAAGTTAACTTAAGATATACAACTATCCTAAAATTGTGAATTTTTTTCAAAAATTGACAATTTTTTTTTATAATTTTATTTTATAGACCTTCTAAATAGCTTTGTAAGAATACCAAGATTATTATTTCCCGTTCACTAGAACAATAACTCTACAAATGTTTTAGTAAAAGTAGATGTCATTACTTAAAGGAAGGTGTCACACTTTAAAACGCGTTTTATACGAAATGTGTTTTTTTGAAAATGCTGTGATTGCCAAAAAAGTTTTGAAAGTAATTAACTGAAATTTTTTGTGCATTTTCTGTATAATAGTGGAAGTGTTTTAATTTCCACATTTATCAATCACTGTTTTATTACAAAATTTACAGCTTCTTATGTAATATAATCACTGTTTTTACGCAATTTCATATAATAACTAAGATAATTTGTAAAAATCAAAATATCTCTTATCCTGAAGGTAATTTCAAAACTGAATAACATAGCAACACATCAAAATTAAAAACTCTAAATTTGTTTATAAACTTTTGGTACAAAAGGGGCCCCACTTATGTTATGTTTTTGCAAATTTTTACCAATTTTTCCATTTTAGTAATAATTTTTCTTTTTATTTTCTTAATTTTAGCATATTCTTTTTCAAAATATACTAAATTAATCTAAAAACCACAAAACAATCCCCATATTTCTATTTTTTTTTAAAAAAAGTTTTCGCAAGTAGTCAGATTACTTAATGTAATATGATTGTATAAATTTAATTCTTAAAGTTCTTTGTTCTGCTTTTTTATTTTAAATTTTAAGAAAAAAATACTAGACTTATTCTTATGAAAATAACTCTTAGATACTCTTATGAATGTATTAAACTAATAATATGTATGATACAAGTTTTGGAAGATTTTCTTTGCCTCTAACATTGTTCAGTTGTTATGAAAAGCTCAGAAACTTCATATAAACTTTTTTTCAGAAAATTTATTATAATATATAAAATTTTATCTGCAGAATTTAGAAAAATTACATTGCTGCACAGATCCTAACATTAAAACAATTTTACAAGTAGAGTTTACCTTTAAGTTCTGGCAGCCATCATAATCTTTCTTTTCAAACGTTGTATAATAGATGATATTTTATAGATTAAAAAAAAGAAATTTGTTCTCCATCTATCTTCAAAAACCAATTTTATAAAAGTGCAGGTAAATAAATTATTCTACACCATTTTTGTGGAGAAGCAATTGTCTATCTCAAGGCAATCCTAAACTCCCCCAAAATAACATGCTTTGTTCTACACGGCTTTGAATTGTAATTTACGCTTTTACAAAGATCACAGCTGGTGGTTTTCGCACGTAACTTTTAAAAGTCTGAGGGGTTCTTTTCTACAAAAAAGAGCAAAAAAATCGTTGAAAAAATCACGTACTTCCTTTCGTTTAATTCTGTACTGTTAAATGTATGCATTAAATGTTAAAATCAATATCTCATTAGTCTTAGACTAAATTCTGTGTTTCTCTCTTCACCATTCATTTTGATTTGGCTGGGGAAAAAAGGAATGGCAGAAGACTTTTTGCATTTGATTTTTTTTCCCTTTTTCTTTTGTAATTATCGCAAGAGGGAGGTGTATTTTACAATTCTAATTAACTCTTCCCGTTTTCAAAGATTTATTACAAAGTGCTAGTGACAAGTCCATTTCTTATATAATACATCTGAAAAGAAAAAGAAATTGACTCCTCTTCTGATGAATGTATGTAGTCAAGTATAAATCTTTTAGTTCGTTTAAAAGCAGTTTGTAAAGAAATATGCTGAGAAATATTCCAAAGATGGCAGTAATAAAAGTTTATAACATTTTTAATTAAAATTCCTTTGCTATTCAAA
Organism: Trichonephila clavata; assembly: GCA_019973975.1. Taxonomy (NCBI): domain Eukaryota; kingdom Metazoa; phylum Arthropoda; class Arachnida; order Araneae; family Nephilidae; genus Trichonephila; species Trichonephila clavata. Next base: position 11,733 of record BMAO01038772.1, on the reverse strand, counting down.
TATATCTTTAGTTTGAATCCATATCCCATGGCATAACGTATTCGTTGTTTGAACAGAATTTAAATAGCTAAGATATTCATGGAAAAGTAAGTTTTCGTTTTGTGTTTCAAATATTTAAATGTATTTTAATATATTTTAAGAGCATATGCGTGTATTCTTAAAGGCCTGTATACTTTTATGAAGTATAGAAATTGTTTAAGTAGCTTATTAAAAGAAAAAAGAAAATGTAATACAGATTATCAAACATATTTATTCAACTCAAATATCAAAAGTCGATTAAGTTTTTATGCAAATTACTTTGTTATTTTGAATTTACTCGTGTTCGAATTACGAATATTAGAAAAGAGAGATTATGCGATTAAACTGCTTCCGAATAATGATTTTTACATTTATCTTCATCGAAATTTTCCATAAATTTAATTACGTACATGCACTTTAGAAAGTTAGAGGAAGCATTGCTATGCATATATTTTATTCTGTAATGATAATTTCCTTACAAGAATGTTAATAACAGTTTTATATATTCAAGGATAATTTATTTAGAAGCTTTCCTGAGAATAATACAAGTATTAGTTCATCAATTTTAAAACACGTCAATGAAAACTTATTTTAAAATGGATTCCTCCGAACAGAGTTATTCGTACTATACATATAACTATCACAAAGTTTATTTGTATTAAATTTAATATTCAGATTTTTAGTAAAGAATAGACCATCTGAAAACATGGAAGAATGATATACACAAAATATATCGTTTAAAATTATTGGAGTTCAGAAACTAAATGTAGACATTGTTCTCGGAAAGACTCGTTCAGTATCAAAATTCTGAAAAAAAAAGGACAAGTTGAAAAATTTGGATAGCTTCTCCAACAGTTTCTAAAAACCATTAGAAAACACGTTAAATTTTGATCTTAAATAAATTCGTCGATTTTTTTTTTTCTTTCTTATGTCTTACACATAATACTTTTTTTAAAAAATCCATATCTTGAAGTGTCATGCAGTTAGTCAAAAATAATAAAATTATAAATAATCAATGTATTTTGAAAAAATCTTCAGAAAAATAGTTAAATATTCAAAAGATTTGAACTATGTTTCTTTTATCAGAGAGAGTGAAATATATTAAATATAATTTAAAAATTAAGAAAATGCTAAAAATTGTATTCTTAAATTTTTTTCATATATTTAAATTGTTAAACTAGATTTTTTTAAAGTATTAAATTTGTTGAAAGTGAAGAATGAAAACTGAAAACGTTTCACTTTCCATCCTTTTGTGAAAATGTGAAAAGAAAAATTAATACAACATTAAAGAAAAACACAGCATAGATGAACTGATGAGTATATGCTTTATAAACATTACATTATTTCTTTTATTATTCAGTAACTCTCCTTAATTGCGTATTAATTCCTAACTTCATTAATTATTTTCCTAACATCTTAACTATCTCTTTTATTTCTCCTTGTCTGAAATTAAGTTAATAAAGGAACGAAATTGTAATTACTTGTGACACGATCATAAATAACATTAATTTATTTTTCTTCCTTTGCGTTGCAAAGATCTTTTTTAATAATCATAGAAATAACATCAATGTGAATAATATTATTTACAAATAACATATTACAGCCCAATCTATTTTCTTCCCAAGCAGAAATAAACCTGCATTAATAAAAGTATAAGGGTGACAGGCTGATTTAAAATAAATGCATTTGTAAGGATCAAAAGTTATTAAATATAAAACAAATGGCAATAATAACAGTTTTTTTTTATTTTAAGACTATATTTGCATTTATCCATTTATCTATTTATCAAGTTCTACTGATTTTACTTTTTAATACCTAGCTAATTAAATAAAAATATTTATCAATAAAATTTTGATGTTAGTAAATTTTAAAAAAATGTATGAGAAAAATCTTTTGTTTGCTGATTGAATTTAATTTTATGAAGCAAATGATTAAATTTCAGATGCGAAATGAAATCAGCACTATCCGTACAACCATTTCAAAAATAATTTATTAAAAAAATTTCAATATTATAAAAACGAATCACATACTATGGGAACATTTTTCATACAAAAAAATTCCTTCAAATAAAGAACTATAATATCTTTAAACAATGTAAGTTTACTTCTAGAAACATCAAAAAGTATTCTTACTTAAAAGGCTATTTGAAGTGTCTATAGAATTTCCAAGGCTGTCATCGTAACTCATAAAATAAATACTTTTTTGATACTTCAGAAAAGGATATCACTTGTTTCAATATTTAATTTTATAATTATTGCCTAACTTAGTTAAAGATAATAATGTGATCATAAAACCACACATTTTGTATTGCTGTAGCTAATGAATAAATGTAAAATGCACAAAATTATAGTAAGCTAGTTTAAATACAAAATGCGTGTGAATATTTTTTTCATTATAACCTTTAGTTTATTTCTCTTTTTAAAAAAATGGCCTAGACCCTTTTTTATTTAGCTTTCTCGGATATTTTATATTAGGCCTCTTACAACAGACCTTCAAAAATGTCATTTTCTATTTATCGAAACAGTATAAGTTAAAAGCAATCAAAATCTTTTAAACGAGTTACAATACTTAAAGTGTTGAGCAGGCGTAAATTACTTTCTGCAATACTAAACTCAGTCCCATTGCTGAGAATAATTCATTCGCATAGAATAACCGACAAAGGAGTTTCATCAGTAGCAATTAGGCTTAGCATAACTTAATTTTAACATCCTTATTCCTTTTTGCAGGAAAGTCATTTCTCGTTTGCATCCACAATTCCCCACACACATCCAAGGGAACGAACAGTTTTAAATTGGAACAATAAAGAACGTCACAACAAGATGCAAATTCTACGATTTTAAATGATTGCCTGTCAGATAGGAGCAAGCTTCAAACGCCCAGTTGCCTGTTTAGTTGCCAATCATGAAAGTTTTAATAAACACCTTTAGCCGCAGTATTGTCCCTTAGCCATTTTCGAATACAATGCAAAGGCGCTGCGCATCGTAGAACGTGCTTTTCTAACAAATAATCGATGCGTTGCATAATTAGAAAGTATTATGCCAAGTAATTGGGAAAGATATAATCATCAGTGTTTATAGGTTTGATAACTCTAGACTACCAACGCCTTTTGAATACAAATAACCTGAAACCACGCTACCGGGCAGGACCGTAAAATTGTTCACCACATTCAGTAGGGCTATCCTACCCTTACGATGCTGCTAATTTATTCAGGATAAAATATTTGAGCGACAATGATCGTGTTATCGATAGCAATCTGTGTTGCAAGCTCATAATTTCCTTCATAATCGTGTTGATGTTCGGAAATGACCGGGAAACTTAATCGAAGAGGAAGACATTTTCGCTTCAATTTTATTGCAGGAACTGCTGCAATGGATTTTATACTTGAAATTGCTATTGGAACAGAGTTAATATCAGTCTAGATCGAAAGGGCACAGTTTAAAATAAACTTTTAGTGGGTAAGCTGATTTTGTGAATTGTTGATTTTGCAAGTGTCTAGTAATATTTTCATTGGATACTTCAGGTCATATATCTTAGAATAAAGAATATAGGGTAGGTATTTTTATTTTGCTGATAACGTTCATTGTTGTCCAAACCTTCACCACTAACCTTACAATACTTTAAATTTTTTTAACCAAAAGAAAATCTTAGCGAATAAATAACTATGTAGAAGTGTAGCCCCTTCAGAACTTAAATAATAGAATTCAACAACGTTTCAAATTCATAAGCAACCTGCAAAAGTAAGGCATTCATAGTAAATTAGCATTTTTTGAATACACAAATTATGTTGTTCTTTACTTAAAAGATTCATATGAATAACCTTGTCATCCTAGAAATTAGAAATTGCATTAATATCTAATAGTTAAAAAATACACTGGATTAATTTATACCCATACTATAGTACAGCAATAATGTGTTACAGTTCTTTTGAAATTACCAAAATTGTGCTCATAACTTTATATAGCAGTCATTGATTCCTTTTAGTGATATTTAATTAATTAAGTATGTGAATATACAATTACGGAATTTTTAAAAAGAAATCACTGTTTAATATATGAAACTATAATTGTTCAAAAGTCTCACTTGAAATGATGATGAGGCCATAAGAGCCAAGTAGTCATGTTCGTGAACTTAAAGCTGGCTCTGTTCCCAGTTTGAATCCTGGTTCCACTTAAGACTTGCTATGTAGAGGGGCTGAAACAAGTTAAATCTGTTTAAATAGAATGTTGCCATGTTGGCGTGATGTGAAAGTTTGGAAAATGGATTGATATCATCCTCGTCACTGATCATGGCTAACGTCACCAATAACTCTTGTATAGATTCAAAATCCAACATTAAAACAAAATCATTTATTTAGGAATAATATCATTAGAATTATTTTTAAAAATATTTTGTTAATCGTAATCAAACGCCATCTCACAAGCATTGAATTGTTATCCTACGAATATAATAATCAGCTGAGCCAAATTTTATATTTCCTTTCTAATTGCGTCTTTACAATATAACCTGTTGTAAGTATATCTTCATGAGTCACACTTTGCATAGGGTTTAAGAAGCAATCTGAACAAATGTAGTTAAACATCTTTAAAAATTTTTGAGAGAATGCAATCTCATTAGATTCTAGATAAATAAACAAAATAATTTCTTAGTGAATGGTAAAAGTAATTTATTGTAACCGTTTAACTCAAAAAATTCTCCTTGAAAGGACGCTGTATATGGCCCCTTATATTCAGTAATTTTTACATTTACGCTTGTATATTACTAAACTAAACTCAGTGGTGCAACAGCCCATGGGGCCAAGGCCTATTGTGCCCATCTCAGTATACGTCAACATTGCGCCCTGATGTGCATGAGCAGATGTCCCGATCGGGTGGTCAGTCTGAACGAAAGGCTGAGACAGCCTTCTCCATCCCGAGGACAGAACCCCGGATCTGTAGTGTGGAAGCGAGACTTACTACCACTCGGCCATGTGACGTTTGAAACAAATAAAGGTAGCGTGATTTGAAAAACAAAAATTTAGTTCATTAAGTCACAGCTATTATTTATATTAATTTACAACTTAGTACAGTTAGATTATTTAGAGTCCCAGTTTCTTTTGCTTTGTCTTCTGGTGTCCGTTCCCCGCGAAGTTTCCACTAGAACTCTCCTTTCTCTTTTGGCCCCCGTTCGGGTTTTGGGGTTGACCGCTGTCGGCGCCTTTTCTTCTCATTACATCCAGCCGTGGGTGGAGTGGGCTTCTTCTGGTGTCAAAGTTTGCCGGGGCTATCCAAGACAGTCAGCGCAATTATTAACGACTGAAGGTGTTTTTGCATATGTGGGGATCAATTCTCCTAAAAACTGATCCACCCCCTTTGACGGAGGTGTCCAAGAATTCAAAGCTGTTTATAAAAAATGTTTAAATTCCTCAGAAGGGGAGATTTTACGAAAAAGAAGGGGTCAAAGTACCTTAAAGATCTGCTTTGTATTATTGCGCGGGTACTCTCACCCAATTAGAACGTGAAGGCACAGAAAAAATAAAGTTTCGTGGAGATATTTCGGTTTGACATGTTTGGGTTTAAAAGAAGGTGCACAAAAGAACCAGAATCGAAATCAGAATCAGAGTCGGAATCAAACAAATATCCGAACTCCTGACTTTTTTGCATCAGAATGTACTTCAAAAATACCGAGCCTTCCTTTTCTCAATGACAAGGTACGGATTTTTTTTATCATAATGAAGTAATTTCAATAAACTTTAATTTTCAATGATTCGGAGTCTATCTTTGCTTAAATTAGAACATGGGTATTCAAGAATCCTTTATGACTCCGTATCACTCTGATGCCTGCTTAACTTAAAATATATAAAAAGTCACAGGCATTTCACATAAAAGAATCTCGTTACCAGAATTATTATAGATATTATAGAGAAAAAACATACACATATACTAGTATAAATTTTTAAATATCAAATTAAAATGGATGAACATTCATGCTGGGAAGTTAATAGAGATTTTATAAGCTCCGTTGTCTGATTTAAGTAAATATATAAATTTTTAAGTTTGCAGGAAAATGTATAAATATTCTTAAATATTAATTACCCTGATTTACATCAGGAATAACTAAATAATAAATTTAAGCTAAATACAAGACATTCAGTACAATTTGCTGATTTTTATCTCTCCAAAATTGTACCAAAACCATGCAGTTTTAAAATGAAGATTGCCTCAGTCAAATATTTGCATAAGCAGCCCCAAGTTAAAGCTTATTATGCGATTATCAATAGCAACCATTGTAAGAAAGATCGTTGGGTAAAATAACAAATTTCTGTGTAAACAAAAAGCGAATAACGTCAGAAAATCGCAAGCAATTCTGGAATAGATTTCACAAAAGGAGAAATTCATTTCCTGAACTATGCAGGACAGAAATATTCCTCCTTTTGGACCTTCGCCAAAATAGAACTTTGCGTGAATAAAAGAAAAGATCGTTATGTAAATATGAAATATACCTTCTAAAGATCATCAGCTTAACGCATGATTCCTTTAATTTCTCTTCGTTCAGTGTATCTAACATAATTAGTCGATTTGGAAAGCTTGAAATGTTTTTTTCCTTGCTTGCTACAGTTTATTGTTAAGGGAAGAAAGAGAAATACGTATGCAAAAAGAACAAAAAGGACTATTTAATTTCATATCTAATACGAACTTTTTTTGTGCTCTGCGTCCATACATTTTGGAAACGTCTTTATTCCATATTTATATCAATTCAATGAATAAATATGCATTAATCTACGCAAATTAAAATAAATGAGCTCGATATTTTCTTTTTCGCAAAAAGAAAGATATGAAGGACAGTAATAATAAATGAAATAATATTTCATTTTTAAAGCAAGCAATCTGACCACGGTTAAATGAAAATATACTTTAAATAAAGGTCAATCTGTCATTTTCTAATAGTTGACAGACTTAAGTACTTTTTTTACGTTTAAGGCTTATTTCAAATAAAAATGCAATGCTACAGTTTTCATTTGTATTGAATTGTTATTAAGATTTTTTTTTAAAAGTTCGCCATTAAATTTATGCATGATGCATTTCATGCAGATAACAATTTTTATTTTGATTTAAGTGTTGGTACGATTTACACAAAATCTTTTAATTTAATGATTTTCAAATTTTTTTTTAGTTTCCACATATGTATATGTATGATGTAAAACAGATTTGGTGAATAAAAACTCATAAAAAGCTAACCATTTAACTTTTAAGGGAAAATCTTGAAACTTATGATTTCAAAATGCTACTCCTTCTGCAAAAATTAATGTAGATATATGAAATTTGATTTAGATTTATATCAAAACTATGTATAACAAAAGTTAATATGGGTTTTGCTGTAACATGATAAGTATTCGTATAGTAATCCTTTTTGTAAATGCTTATTGAAAATTCTTTAAAAAATGTGTAAATTCTAAATTTAATTATTAAGTATTGCTTTGATTGAAAATTGCATACCAACTTTTATTCCATGTACTATTAGCAACTAGAGAAAAAATATTTCCAAGTATTAGGCACAATAAAAAAAAGTCTTAGCATTTTAAATGAAGACAAACTAGTTATTTTATTTTTCTCCGAGATAAGTCAGTTTAAAATTTGAGTTGCCATTGGGATGTGAATAAAAGCTAACATAATTTTATCACAACTCAGCGTTTTTTAAACTCAGAGCTTTCAAGTTTTGTGAGTTTGTAGAAAATTACATAAAAAATAATTTAGGCTAAAAAAATCATATATTTTTTGATTGACTTTTATGAATTGAATCATAATGTGTCTCCTTAAAATTGAATATTTTTAAAGTGTATCAATTTTACATAAATAAAAGAATTGGGTATGATGTATTGCACTTAGGTAAAAAAAAATGTTAATTGATTTAAATTTAAATGATTTTTTATCTGTATTCCTTTTACTCAAAAAGCTTGAACCCTAGAGTAATTTTAATAAAAATTCATTTACTTAGGGTATGCATTATATTTTAAGGGAGAAGAAATGTTGTGTATAAACAAGGGAAATACAATAATTTGCAGACAAACGAAGTTTATGATTTTAAACAGAGAGAAAGAAGAGGTAGCTTAGTTTTCAATAAATATTAAAAATAATTAGTAGTCTTTTTTTAAGAAAGGCTGATAAAACTAAAAGCATGAGTTTCTTTCAAAAGGCCGGAAGCACTCTCTAATGTGTCACTTAAATAAATAAAATCGTATCTTGCAGAAACCGCTTCTATTTTCATTATAAGATTACAAATTGCATTGAATGCATTTAACCATTAAATTACTCATTAATTTATGTAATAAAAACTAAATGTAAAAATAAGTTGTTAACTGTATTTTTATAAAAGTGTTTTGACAATATTTTTGAAAGTAGTAATGCGAAAAAAACTATCTATGAGTTTTTATTATTTGTAACACTATTGTTATTTTTATTATTTTAGGAGCCCATAAATTACGATTTTCTTAACAGTCGGTAGTTTTTTAATATTATATTTATTAGAAAAAATAAACTTTAATGGAAACTCCTATGAAGTCTTCTCGATTTTCAGTGTAGTAACAAATACACGATACCTTCAAGATCATAAATCCAACCTTCAACCAAGTTCTAAAATATCTATGTACATCTACATCTTGTAAAAACTTTTTTATAGATACCTTTTTAAAATATACTTTTTTATACCTTTTAAAAATATAAATTTAATATTATTTTTCTAAAAAAAATATTTAATACATACATTTTGATATAAATAGCTATATATATACAAACTATATGTATTTTTAATACAGATAATAAATTAGTAAATACATTTAAAATATTGCTTGCATTATATAACAAATATGCTTCAGTAAAAAATGGCTTTCTCGAAATAATGCTTTTAAAAAATTCAACGTAACTTAGATAAGGTGCATTGGTTTTAAAATGATTAAAAAGCTGATGTTAGGATAAAAAATCTTTCAGGGAAATAGCAATTTCTATATATCAGTCTTTTTTAAAGTCTCAAATAAAATAAATGTATTGATAAAAACTCTTACTTTTGCTAATAAGCATCTTAGCAACAAAGCCTTTACAGACACGGCAAGTCTCCAAATGTGAAAGCCATTTCAGTGGTGGCACCATCTAGTGTCGGCTCTCGCTACCAAATTTGGACGCTTGAATTAATTTATTTCAATCTTTAGTTAAATGCCGAATACTGCTATGATTTAATTTTGTTAAGAGCACCAGAGTCAAATTGATACTCAAGGGATCTTTTACATGCCTCATAATTATATGACATGCGTGCCTACGATTTTCGCAACCAGAAAAACTAACGATTCCAACCGGGCTCGAACCCGCAACCTTAGGCTTACGGAGCAGGTATGCTACCTCTAAGCGACTGGAGCCACTGAAAATGAAAATTCTGACTTTATAAGTATTCTATTGAACTACTTTGTATAGGGGAACTACGAATTTAAATGACTAAAAATCCAACTGCCTGGAATATAAATTTCTGGGTTTCATGAGATTGAAAATGAAAATCTCAAAAAAAGCATCTCGAAAAATGTTTATAATGAATCCTAAGTTGTATTTATATTTGAAAGCATTTATTATATAGCATTAAAATATCCTTTTTTGTTGTTGTTGTTGCAGATTAACATTTTACAATAATTATTTGAAGATGCTGATGGAAAAGACCAAAAAAAATGAACATGATATAAAAATATCTATTTTTCAAAAACTTTAATTAACAAAAAACAAATTAATAGCAACTTAATAACATAGAAGGATTTAATGTTTTTTTTATTTCTATTTCTAATGGGGCTGCGGATTCGTGCTTATCTTTGTAGAGGTAGTATATTCCAGGGAAGTGGTATCTTTTTTTAGTGCGGCAGCATATAGGTGGAATACCAATCGCCGTGGGTAATTTTGACACCCAGTTTCGACCTGAGAGGGAGTCACCTCTAAGGATTCGAAACCGATCAAAGGAATTTAATTTTGCCGTGAGCGCCCAAGCCAAACAGGCACTCAGGGGATCTTTTACATGTCTAATAATCATACGACATGGCCGATGTCGATTTTCTGCATCATGACTTGAGCCGGAGCCGCACCCACAACCTTAGGCATAGGAACCCGGAGGTGCAATTTGAATAATTTAACAACTGCCATATTTAAGATTATTATTTTGACTAATGGCTTAATATTTAATCATTGTCATTTTGCAACCAGATCGGATCGTATAGGTGAATATTTTGCATATGTATTTTAAGACTTCCCCAGTTTTTTTTTCAGTTATCCTCAAAAACATAAACAAAACTTAATTTTCTTCGAAAAAAAAAAGGATAAAAAATACTTTTTTTTCTAATGGGGAATTGGTATTTTTTACCTTTGCAGACCTAATTCATTCCCCTGGAGCGGGTATCACTTTTTAGTGCGGCACCGTATATGCGACACCAATTGCCGCAAGTAATTTTGACGCCCAGTTTCCTCCCCAGATGGAGGCACCTGGACTCTGACGATGCGAAATTGAATTTAGGAATTTAATTTTGCCGAAAACAACCAAGCCAAACTGGCACTTCAAGAGTTTTTTTACATGCCGTATAATCATACGACATGGCCGCTGTCATTTTTCTTCATCCCGAAAGTCCACCGACAAGGGCTGGGGTCAAACCCGCAACCTTAGGCATACAAAGCCAGCAACAAAACAACTACGCCACCCAGCCAGGGAGGGACTTAGTGTTGGAATTAAAAATCAGTTATATAAATCTATACAAATGTATTTACAAAACTTCGAATAATAAATAAATTTATAACAGTTGAGAAAATCCAAAATCTATCAAATATGTGAGCAAAATTAGAAGATTGAAAATACAAATCATTAATAATTTCCATGACATTTGTATATATAAGAATTGTTTTATTTCGTTCTTCGAATAATGATTTAGTTATTAGTTTTCAAAATAATTTATATCTGAACCAAAGTAATGAATTTATCAACTAATAGCTCCATCTCGTTTTCCTTTTTTTTATTCTTTAAATCTACAACCACGGTATCATTAATCAGAATTTCTCAGTGACTAATAACGATAATGACAATCAAAATTTATCATATATGTTTGCGAAGTCTTGCATAAAGTTCTATGAATAATATTCTTCACTGAAGGTAAAATAAACACCGAATACCCAAATCGCAAAGTTCAGATTATGTATACACAGAGCGTGTATAAACAGACATGCAATACTCGAATTGCCCCAGGAACTTTGCTATCAACCAACGATAGAGTTCCTGCAAATGTTGTTTTAAGCGTGCATTCCAAATTTAATCAAAATTCGACCAACCGTTTAGTATCCCCAGTGTGGAGTTGCAAATTGCGAATATTGCTTCAGTGGTCAAAGGAACATAGTAAATAGGACCCGAGCTGTCCTGGTGTAGAATGTTGACATTCAAATCACTAAATTAGGACGTCTAAAGCCACTTCTCAACACTTAAGTGTCATCAAAACGGAAGTAAAATCTGAAACTTTGGAGTGCATGTTTCAAAAAACTCTCCAGCTCATAGATTTATAAATGGTAATCTGCATGAAATAGATATTCGATAATTTGAACCATTTCTAGAGTTTACTTCAGGCACTGAGTGTAATAAGTCTCAATTTAAAAGTTTGTATGTGAATATAGTAATATTGAGCTTCTATGAGAGTCCTCTCGAAATGTTAAACTCTTAAATCAAAATATTTACTTA
>BMAO01038771.1:0-18568 GCA_019973975.1 Trichonephila clavata | reverse complement strand
AAAAACGTAAACGTACGTTTTATAAAGGTAAGAATACTTTCAACCGTAATAACGACAGTAGTGTCAATCCTCAAACTGGTCATGAACATGACTCAAAGGAGACATGTGCAAAAGAAAAGAAAATTCCCAATTTAAATGGAAGTTTTTCTTCCTATGACAAAAGTGTAGGCATTCTTAATGCCATTATGAATTTGAATATTCAAGCATTTGTTTTCAAGAATGAAGTTCACTGTAAAATGTGTACCAGTGGCTTAGACATGCAAGTTTTAAAAGGTAAGTCTGGACTGGCTATTACATATGTCCTGAAATGTTGTGCTTGTCCATATCGTGTAGAATCCTCTTCTTCAAATTTTCAAGAAGGAACGCAAATTGCTACAATAAATACCAGGTTTGTATATGCTATGCGTTCCATTGGAAAAGGTGCAGAAGCTGGAGAAATGTTTTTGGGCATAATGAATCATCCTCAACCACCCCTACAAGGTTTTCTCCTTAAGGTAAGCGAATCTTAAATGCTGCAAAACTTGCTTACGAGGACTCCATTCAAAATGCTGCGAAGGAAGCTATTTGTGAAAATGAAGGTAATAATATTGCAGTCGCTGTAGATGGGACATAGCAGAAACGTGGTTACTCATCATTGAATGGTGTAGTTACTGTGACCAGCATTGATACAGGTAAGGTGATAGATGTTGATATTCTTTCAAAATATTTCATATGTAAAAACTTACCTTCTCATCAAAAGGATTGTAAAAGAAATTTCGTTGGATCTAGTGGAGCCATGGAAATTCAAGGTGCGTCTAAAATTTTTCATAGGTCATTATCTTTGCATAATACCCGATATATTACTTACTTAGAGGATGGAGATTGCAAAGCATTTCATGCTGTTAGAAAGAAAAACATCTATGGAGATGAATACGCAACTGAAAAATTTGAGTGCATTGGACATGTCATGAAGCGCATGGGAACAAGATTACGCCGATTAAAATCTCAATTGAAAGGGCAAATCTTTTCAGACGTTAAATGTTTAAGAGGAAAAAATCGTTTGATTGAGCAGGAAATAGATAACTTACAGTTTTACTATGGTTCAGCTATTCGGAGAAATTACACCAGTGTTCGGAACATGCGGCAAGATATCTGGGCCATTTTTCTGCATAAGCTGTCAACAGATGAATATCCTCAACATGGTCTTTGTCCTGATGGTGAAGATTCATGGTTTGGATGTAAAAATTCTGAAGTATCAGGTAAGTCTTATAAGCATAAAAATAGTCTTCCGGTCGCTGTTGTAGAAGCAATGCGTCCTATATTTAGAGCCCTTTCCCATCCTGATCTGTTAAGAAAAAGTTTGCATGGAAAAACACAAAACCCGAATGAAAGTTTTCATAATGTCATATGGTCACGTGTTCCTAAAACAACATTTGTACAGATTGACACACTTTCACTTGGTGTTTATAATGCTGTTTGTTCTTTTAATGATGGTAATGTATCCAAATTAAAAATGTTGCAGAAAATGGGAGTCAAGCCTGGAGAATATTCGGTAAGTGCCTTGAAAATTCTTGATAGAGAAAGGTTAATGAAAGCAGTGTATGCTTTTTGTGGAAGAGCGAAGAGAATTAGAAAAGATAAAAGAAGAAAAAGAAAAAAAAGAAGATAATATTAAGAAAAAAAAAAAGGTAAAAACCAGCTACAGTGCAGGATCTTTTTGATGAGGTAAAATTTTATATAAAAGCTACTGTTTTCTAAAAATTTTCTTTTCTAAACTGCGTTATCTCTTTTCTATAAATTTACTGTATGCATGAACTGGAAATTTTTATTTTATATTTCATATATATTCTTGTGTATACTGAAGTGAAATTTTTGAAATATTCCTCAGACATTTAGCTAAAAAGCATATGTCGTAACACAGAAAAGGAAAATTTTTATTAAATTCCTTATTGTACTCTGCAAAAATTATTTTTTTAATCAGACTCATCAATTTTTTTTAAAAAGATTTCACTTCTGTATAAAAATAAATGTTTATTTAATGCACACACAAATATATCTCATAATGCTTTGCATGAAGCTTGTTATATACAAAAAAAAATCATTAATTTCATGTTTAAAAACACAAAAATAGTTTTCTTGTTGTTTTGGATACTATCTATGTCATATTTATATAATCTTTTTAATTCTTATATTTAAAGAAATTGTGTTTACATGTGAATATACAAAACACTAAAGAAGTTTTTCGAAGTGGCATATAATCAAGTATTACTGTCTTATGTAGATTATATTTTTAATTTGTGTCTTCTTTCTCTATACACTGGTGTGCAAAAATTAAGGACGAGACGGTTTTTTCAATATAACTTTGTACAAAAGCATTCCAAATCAACACATTAAATACCGTAAGATCCCCAATACGTAAAGACATGAGCAATGTAAGCAACACTTACTAAAAGAGAAATCAGATGGATAAAAAGAAGCTTTATTGAAAAAGTAGCATGGAGTGCAATGCGACTGAAGCCCGAAACATCCCTGTGATGGGTGTCCAGCAAGAAATATCCGGTCTTTAGTAGGGGATATGATCTCCCCTGACTGCTAGGCAGGTTTCACAGCGTCTGCCCATGCTGAGAATGAGGGTGTCAATGAGTTGTTGAGGCATTGCTGCCCATTCGTCTTGCAGCTCCAATCGAAGCTCCGGAATCGTTACTGGTGGTAAGGTACGAGCTGCCAAGCGTCTGCCTAGAAAATCCCTTACATGCTCGATGGGATTGAGATCCGGAGATCGTGCCTGCCAATCCATACGTTCAATATCCTCACTCTCTAAGAGCTGTTCGTCAACTACTGTGCGAAGACATGGTGCATTGTCGTCCATGAAAAGGAACTGCGGACCCATAGCGCCTCTAAAAAGACGCACATATGGAAGAAGAATCTCGTTACAATAACGGGTCCCGTTGACTGAACCTGCGTCGAAGATGTGAAGGTCTGTACGACTACCAAGCATGATGCCTTCCCAAACGAGAACAACGCCACCTCCATACCTGTCCCTTTCAATGATGTTCGAGGGATGATTGCGGCTTCCCCGCTCTCTCCAGATGAGTATGCGATGAGAATCGCTACTCAGACTGAATCTGCTCTCATCTGTAAAGAGTACTCGTCCCCACTCATTGTGTCTCCAATTCCGGTATTCCCGGCACCACAGAGAACGCCTTCTCCGATGGGCAGGCGTTAGAGGTACACACCGTACAGGGCGTCGTGCAAAGAGACCTCCACCGTGCAGTCTTCTGGCCATGGTAAATTGCGATATCGGTCGTTCAGTCGCTTGTGTCGTGTGTCTAGCGATTTCACCCGCTTTCTGCCGCCTGATTCTTCTGGCCTGTAAGGCAATATACCGTTCATCTGCGGGTGTGGTTCCTCGGGGACAACCACTACTGAACCCCCGGATAGCTGTTCCTGTAGTTTGAAATTGTCTCCAAAGTCGTGAAACGATGCTGTGAACAATTCCGAACTCAGCAGCCACACTTGTCATACTGCGACCTTCCTCCAACTTCCCAATGATACGACCTCCTGTAAAAGCATCCAGATGTCGTCTAACAGATTAATTATTCGCCATTTCTCGCTGAGGCAGGAACTCGGTGTGATTTTAACTGCTATACGGTGTGCAATCTCTTTGCCAGAAATACTAATCTTACACCGACAACATGCTTTACTACTCAGACACTCCCCCATTACATCTACCTGCATATCTGCGCATGTGCTACCGTACATCACCTCACTTAATCTCCTGATTGGTCTTTCTGTCCGCTCTGCCTCTTCGTTCAGCTGATATGCTAATTTTTCGACTTCGTCCTTAATTTTTGGACACCAGTGTATAGTAATTGTATGCATGAACTGGAAATATTTATTTTATATTGCATTTATTTTATATATACTGAATTGAAATTTTTGAGATATTCTTTAGACATTTAGCTGTAAAGCAGATGTCGTAACGTAGAAAAGGAAAATTTTTATAAAATTCATTGTACTACTCTACAAAATTACATTTTTAAACATGTTGATCAATTTTTTTTTTAAAAAAATTCTCTTCTGTATAAAGATAAATGTTTATTTAATGTACACACAAATTTTTAAGCTTTGTTTTCAATAGTGTCTTAGTAAAAGGTACATAAATATATCCCAAAATGCAATGCCCTTTTTCGTTGCACAAAACTTGTTGCATACAAAAAATACACAAATTTCATGTTTAAAAACATAAAATCAGTTTTCTTGTTGTTGTTTTGGATACCATTTATTTAATATTTTAAGAATCCTTTTAATTCTGATACTTTAAGAAATTGTGTTTACATGTGAATTTATAAAACACTAATGAAATTTTTCGAAATGTCGTATAATGATGTATTACCAAAGCCATATTTTCATGTATTGACACATTTTTACATGGTATTTATGATGCTTATAGTCACCTTGGATGACAATAATGTATCAGAACAGAAAATTCTTAAAAAATTGATGCATAATTTGAGAAAAATGATGCAAATGCTAGAAAATATCTCGATAGATTAAAAGTGAAAAATGCTATACATGTATTTTCTAAAAAAATTAAGTAAAAGAAATAAGTAAAAAGTTTTAAAACTTATTGAGAATAGGCTAATATTTAAAAAAAAATAGTGCAAATACAGATTGTAATTCGTAATTTTTTTGATGAAGTAACATTTTATAATAAAAATGCAATTATCTCAAAGCAGTGTTTTTAAAAATGCGTGTACCTTTTCCTCAGAACCTTTCCAACGGAAGCACTTACATTCTTCACTAAATATTACTGATATCTAACTATATAAAGGTCACAGAATTTTTTTAAAAATATTTCCATAATATTTTTGTAAAAGTCAGTTATCGTGAAAAAAAATGACGGTTTTCAAAAAATTCATAGTGATACTGTTGCGATTAATGTTTTTGAAAAAACTAAACAATATGTTTAAAAAAGCTTCCGTACATTTTAAATAAAAAAGTCTAATTAATATACAGAAAAAATTTTAAGTCTGTACATTTAATAGTTTCTGAGAAAAAGGTACATAAAAATGCTAAATTTAACATTAGTGGGATAGGGGGTACCGACTATCTTAAAGGTACTGTGTAATTTTTATTCAAATTGAAAAATGAGTATCTTAAAATACTTAAAAAAACGGATTTAAAATTAATTGCCAAAGAACTTGTAGAGACAGTACCTTATAATGCAAAACATTTAGAGTTGAAAAAATTAATTGAAAATTCAAATGCGTTTCAAACTTATAAGGAGTCTGTCCGTGGTATCGTCAAATCGATTGTTGAAGATCGAACGACTAAAGCTGCTAATGGACAAGCTAGGTTAGAGATTGAGAAAATTAAATTGGCTCAATTTGAAAAGGAGATTGAGCTAAAAAAAACTTTTAAAAAAGCAATCACCCCCTTGTGGACGAGTGAACACACCACTTAGTGTTGATAATTTTATAAAAAGTATAAAAACACTAATTATTGCTGTACCTGAGAAACCAGAAGCATTGCATTTGTTTCCGGTAGATTTATTGGCTGTGGTAATTATTAATTTGTTCGGGGTTAAAGCTAATAACATTTTAATGTACGCAACAGAGGAAGATTTAACTAATTATAAAAAAGTTAATGGAGTTATTTTTAGCTGAATTCCAATCGACACCTAGAGAATACTTAGGTAAATTTAAGAATGCTTAACACTTGTCGAATTAATCTCATATTCAGTTTGCATCGAGATTAACCGCAACAATTAACTATTATTACCGAGTGAGGGAAATCGAAAAGGACTTTAAAAAGTTATGCGATTTAATTGTTGCAGACAAATTATACGAGGCATAGATTTTAAAACCAAGAAATATATAAGCTTTTGGGAAGGCAAAACTTGGTTTAACCCAGCGCAATTAGGTAGGGAATGCGATTTATTTTTTTCATTGCAAGGGAAATATTTAGCCTAGTTCAACTACCCGAAAGTCAGTCTAAGCCAAACGGAAGTACTCCAAAATCAAAAAACGAAAAATGAATCACCCCGGCAAAAGAAAAAAAAATTAAAATTCTAAAAGATCTGCTTCGTATGTGGGGCGAAAGGAGAAATGGTTCACTTTGCTCGTAATTGTCCAAAAGAGTTTGAGGGAAGTAAAGTCAAAGGGAATTTATTGTATCCGGTATTGGGTCTCCGCTAAATAGCATATTACATAATCAGTTAGAATTCATTGCTATTTTCGTAGACGGAAGGAAAATAAAATTTCTAAGAGATCCAGGAAGTGAGATCATAATTATAAATAAATCATTTTTCCTCATAAACCCAATTTCGGGTAGAGTGTAATAAAAAGCTGTTTTGGTAACAAGGTTTCCGCAGAGACCGCAACTTTCTATTTTAGTCTTTTTAAAATAGTAAACCTGTCACAATTCAAGCTGTAATAAACGATCAATTAGAAATGGAAGGGATTTTTCCACGAAATTGTCTCAACCTTCTTGGAGAAAATGAATTGTAGATGGACAAAATAAACAATCGAATTCAATTTATTTTTGAAGTTATAGTTCTTTTGGGACGTTAGAAAAGGATGACAGTAAATTTTTTCGATGCGCGCATACACCGTCACGGATGAGTGCGCACACTGTCACGGATGTGATGACACCGATGCGCGCGCACACCGTTGTCTAATAACTTAGGAAGTTACTGAGGGATCTTGGCTTTTTGGGTGTCAATCTAATTGGCGTGCCCCCCTTATGTATTTGATATCTATGTGCTTGTGGTTGGAATGGGGGAGGACTGGCACACTAAAATATCAGTCCTCCATGTTATTCCTATTGGGTAGGGGGATTTTTTAACATGCCACTTTTTGGTGCTAGGGGACTGATATTTGGGGGATCGTAGTAACTATTGCTATAAACCATATTTGTTGGGAGGCACCCCCACTGGTGCATTTTCCCCTCTACAGTGTTTTGTCCAATATCTCAGCAACCGAGTCCCACAGTCCATTCGGACCTGGCTCATTCGATCCCTCCCTATCTGCTTTCCCAGTTATTATAATCTCATACTCATAGGGTTATTTATTCCATAGTTTTTAACTATTTTAAACTTTTTAAATTTAATATCTTGGTTCTTGTTTGAGCATCGGACTTGATATTTGAACCAACTGTTCCACTCGTTGAGATACATCCTTTCATCTACTTCATACCCATTGTGTAAGCATGGGGAGGCCTTAAGTAATAATATAACATGCGCCCATGTTAATCCTATGGGGACAGGAAAAATTTTCACCCCCAAAGGATTGAGCTTGGGACTTGATTTTTGGAGGTTTGCCATATTTTCGTATTAGCGCGAGCTTTACGTAGAATTGTCCCCTCCGGTGCTCCCCCCCCTATATAGCTTCCCCAGTAATAACTCGAATCCTGTGTTACCTTGGTCGACCGCACCGGCTGGATTCGATTGCTCTGTCTATGAGCATCCTAGATATATGTAATTACAGAACAATAGCCCCATTTCTTCACCCATATTTTACATTTTAAAGTTATTTTAAAGTTTTAATTTTACTTAAATCCCGCATATCTTAGACGATTTTTGAGCTTCGTTAATGAAACTAGGACCATATGTTCTTCTCGTTGAGCTCTTTCATCTTTTATAATTCGTGTGTAGATAGTGGGCTTAAAGGGGCACTAAAATTAGAATATCCATATTATTCCAATGGGGTTTGATCATTTAATGACGTCACGATATTACACAGAAAGAAAAATGAAACCTTTGGATCACCTACTACTCTGTGTATCGTTAGGATGTACGTTACCATTTATGTCACAGTTGCTTCCACCTCCTAGGGGGAGTTAGTATCGTTTTCCTTTCCAAAGCTAGCGCCACCCCACTTGCAACTACGGAATGGTTCGAATGGATTCATCTTGTGTTTTCCTACAACCAAGCCGAGTTTCGAGTTGGTGGTTGCACTACTTCTATTTTATTTAGTTGTTTAAAAATTTTCAATAATTTTAAAAGTACCATAACTCGGGGACTTTTCAGGCTGATGTCTTAATTTTCTCGTGAACGATTGTTCCTGCCGAGACATTCAATATGAAGTCCCAGGTGTCACATTCGGTTCACCTCATCATAAGATACAGTTTGCTGAACTCCTCCTCTTAATATTGGTTCTATTGTCCCTGTGCGTGGGTGTTTAAATTTATTTAAATCGTGTTTATCTCGGGTTTGGTTGGTCCAAATGGCTTAAGGTAGGTATCGTTCAACTCTGATCATGATCGCATTTTGTCCTTGCCCAGCTTGTCCTGCTCAAGATTTTTAGAAAGATGTTTATTTTTATAACAAATACAATACTTTTTACAATCTATAAAGTACCTATAACAAGTTGATTAAATTTAAATATTGCTCCAGGATATATTTTTCTAATAGTGGAATGGGGTTCCCCCCAAATGCCTTGTAGTTCGTAGGGTTCCTCAATTCAAACTGTGTTCCACGGATCCCCAGGTTCGACGAGTCATAAAAAAAAAAAATTTAAAAGAAACTTATGAATATGTATGCTTAATGAATTCACTTTCTCTATGAATTTTGTATAATTACAAGTATCTAAAGCGCATCTTATTTATTAAAACTGAAAATTGAAACACATAGATTGTGAATATCTACCTACCTACTATTCACCTACTAGATTGTAAATATTCTATTTTTTTTACTACTTTGGGTTCCATGAGATAATTTTATACTCGTAAGCACAATGTCTAGTAAAACTAAATAGTTTTATAATGGAAAACGCACCTTTCTCCATTTGTGGAAAAAACACGTTCAGTGAAGGAGACGAAATAACTTATCGGCATATCAACAAATTCAATGTTAAAATCTAAATTTAAACAAGAACACACACAGCTTCTAATTTTTTTACTACAAACTCTCTCATACAAAATTCACAGTTGATCTCACACAGCTATAAACATTTTGATGTCATTCAGAAAATTATGTTTAAGTGAAATATATTTTTCATTGTGAGTGGCTACAAAAACAAATTCAACTCAGAATATATTTTGCGATTGCTTTTAATCTCAATAGACCTAGATTTTGTGTCAAAGCCCCGTTCTACACATACTATAACAGGACAAACAATTTGAACTACATACGGATGCTAGTGCCGCGACTTCGGTGCAGCGTTGTTACAACGTGAAGACGATGGACAGCTACATTCAATACATTACATGAGCATAAAAACGTCACCACATCAAGAAAACCTGTCATGTTACGAACTTAAAATGATCGCCGTTTTCGAGGCCTTGAAAAAATTTAAAGGTTAACTTTTAGGTACAACAGTAAAAATTGTCACTGACTGTGATGCCGTCCAGAAGAAAAAGCCAAGTCTTAAGGACCGTATAATGTGGCAAAGTCAAAGCCAAATGATCGCTAAAGCGTAGCAAAAGTCAGATTTCATGAAGAGCCAGCTGCAAAATCTACTTCAGCTGACCACAGAATGCTTTGGACTGAAGACGTTGCAGCCTGAGATCAACTATTTCCATTACTTTCAACATTCTATCTCATTTTATCTTTCTATTTTCAGATTTTTTTTCATTTCATTTGATGTTTCAGTGTTCAGAGGACATCACGCTTCGATGGCCGAGCGTTGTGGGGATTGATTCCTCAGTTCTACACCAGAATGCAGCTCCTCCGTCCCTGAGATACCCCCTGAAGCCGCAAATCACAAAGACAGACGGGAGTGTGACAGGAAACTCTCACGTAGGAGACACGTCTAACTGAGGCTCTCGATGAGTGACTAAATGCTGATTGTCTGATCGCGAGTAAGTTACCAGATATACCTTAAACAGACGCGAGTGCTGTTTGAGGATTGAATGACTCTCTCCAAATCTAGAAAACTGAACTGTAGGTTTTATTGTATATATTTCAGGACACGCCATACCTTATTTATCCCTAAATAAACGGATATTCTCTTATTCAAGTGGTGTGTTTCAGTAAATCAACCCAGCAACCCTCCATATATATATATATATATATACATATATATACATATATATATATATAACATATATATATATATATATATATATACATTGGTGTCCAAAAATTAAGCATAATTGATAATTATGTGAATAGAGAAGGAAAAGTAAATCAGAATGGTGGGAAACGCGATTTGCGAGTGTAAAATGGTTATAAAATAAGGAAGCAAATCAAAAGAATGATAATAATTAATTTTATTATCCAAAGTAGAAGTTTGAAAGAAAACTGAGCATAGCAAGGATTCACACTTTAAAGAAAAAATGAAAGAAAACATTAAATAAAATGCTGATGCTGCAGTTTAATAAGGCATGTGGTCACCTCTGACAGCCAGGCACGCTGCACAGCGATTTGCCATACTTGCGATGAGATGATTAATGAGTTGTGTGCTCAAACAGTTCCAAGGTACCATCGAGAGAAACTTTTAGTTCTGTAACGGAGCTTGGTGGGTGTGTTGATATTCTAATTTTTTATTTAGGTTTTTCATGATCGGTACTTAAAAATTAAATTTAATTTATGCATTATATATTCTCAGATCTGGTTATAAAATAGCAACTGATGAAAAAAGTAATGATCAGATAATGTGGCCGTTAATATAAACAGTACTACTTTTCAAATCCCTAGTGAGCCATATATAATCCTTTTTAATTCTGAAAATGACATGAAAATAGAAAACTTCTTAGAATATTTTAACAATGCATGTAAACAAAACATTAAATACGATGTGAGGAAAATTTTAAGTATTTATAAGTATCGAAATGTGTCTGCTCTAACCTATTGCATTATTCCTTGCCTTAATATTTTTTTAAAATTTTGATGATTTTTGTTCTATCCTATTTCAATTTTTTTTTTAAAAATATCAATGTAGTAAATTTATCTGATTTCTCACAACACCAATTAAAAATAACTTGGAACAATATTTCCAACAGAAACTTATTTGTCGAAGACAATTAGGTCATCCTCCGGGCAACTCTTTTGGAAAGACTTACTGATGGAATGCCTACAATATGAAACAATTAATGACAATAAATCCACCTACCACACCTACAGAAGGGCTTACACAGGCCATTGGGCCTGAAAAAATTTCTTCGACAATATTTACCCATTCGACCAAGACAAAGTACTTTCATACCATAAAATTACGATTCGCTTAGGCCCAATTTTCAAAATTTTACTAGATCGCAGTCCCATCATCTAACAAATCCTTATATTCACAATTTTGCCAATCAACGATTTAGGCCCAATCTCCGCATACATTTAATGAAATGCCACCATTTTCATGTAGTATTTATACTTGACCAGACATTCTCCACAGGGAGCCCTTTTGGTACTCAACAAATCCAAAATCAGAGACAAAACCTCTCTACTGAGGTTTCTGGCTCAGCATATGATCAATTACAAGTGTCAGGACACATCTTATCATTACCATGTCTAGCTAATTTGGACAATATACCTAATAAGAAAAATGTAAATATTGCTGGACACTGGATTCCCTTTTTTAAATTTCTGCAGCTATTGTACATAAACATAAATTACCAAAACACTCAACCAGGGCTATATACAGGGTGTCCAGCCTTAAAGTGACTCAATAGCTAATTTCCGAACCGTTCGGTTAAGATATGCACTTCCAATATGAAAAATGTTTTTAAAAAGGTAAAGTATGTTTTTACGTGCTTTTCGAACCCAAAAACCCATTTACAAAAAAAATTACGAAAATTAAATTTTTATACGGTTCTTAGGTCCTATAACTTGTATTTAGGAAAAGATGCAGTACACAAAACAAAGTAAGCACAAAAAGTTTCATTTTATTACGATAAAAACTGACCGAGTTATGCCTACCAAAATTTGAAGCATCTGAATTGCTCAGAAAAGGGGGCCGTATATAAATTGAGTTTAGAGTACAGTTATTCACTATATCAACAGAAAGTGCAAAAGAAAACATGATAGTAATATTAAAACAACGTAGTAAGCACCATAAATTGAGAATTTGTATTGCTGTATGACAAACAATAAACATTAAATTAAAGAAATACAACTTGTATCGAAAAGATTAAAACATATTACTTTAACAAATAGCAACAAAATAATACAGGATTTGCCGTTCAAATTATAACATAATGTGGAATGATGCGCCAATCATGAATCAGTGCTTTATAATATCAGAATGACCAAATTGACTTAAATAATGTGGAAGGCACGAGGTGTGGCACGAGACAAAGGAATACGTCTATGACAACTCCCAGTTTTATACCAACGTTGAACAGCACGGGCAATTGTACAATAAAATGTATGTCTTCGAGTGGGAAATTTAATGGTATAAAGTCTTGCTGCCTCTCTCTTATTTCGATTACACTCTCCATAAAACAGTACCATTTCGCAGTATTCTTCTTTTGTATACATCTCGTTCTTCCGTAGTATAAGTCGTAATATTAGAATACGACTGTATGCAATTGGAAGCGAGTACACAACAGATTTTTAACATTTGTCATTATCAGCAAAAACGCAGTAAATCAGACTGAAGGCGCATCATATAAGTCTATTTTTTGGAACTGCTTTTAAAGTGTTTTATTCGTCCAAAATTTTTTATTTTTTCTATGTTTTACACGTACACAAAATACATTTTATATCTTAAGTACTCAATTATTGTATTATTAACGTATGCTTTTAAATTTAAAAACGATTTACATCAAAGTGACGTGCAAGAGCGAAAGTTTCCTGGCAGAGTTCCAACTAATTTCAATTTGGAGACGGACCCTTACTAGCTTCTTGAAACTAGACGAGAAAATGGATAAAATATATGATTTTCAAAGTTCCATAACTCAGCCAGTTTTTATCGTAATAAAATGAAACATTTTGTGTTTACTTTGTTTTTGTGTACTGCATCTTTTCCTAAATATAAGTGATAGGACTTGTGCACCGTATAAAAATTTAATTTTTGCAATTTTTGTGTTAATATGTTTTTTGGTTCAAAAAGCACGTAAAAACATGACTCACCTTTTTAAAAACATTTTCCAAATTGGAAGTACATATCTGAACCGAACGGTTCGGGAATTAGCTATTGGGTTACATTAAGGCTGGACACCCTGTATTTTACCAAAACCCCATGACAAATTTCAACTATTTCAAATCTTTAAAAAAATTTTAAGAACTGGACAAAAATCATAAATATGTATCTGATTAGTAGTAGTTTACTTTATATTATTCTAGAACTACCAGAGTTTAGCCAATTAAAATTTATTATTGATTGTAAATATATCTAATTATTACAAAATGGAAAAAATTATTGAAAATATTCCTAACAAATTCAATAAAAAATGTCCATACACATGCAAGACAAATAAACAAACACGATCATAATCAAGAAGATTTAGTAGACATCTTAAAGGAAATTTTCTCACACCCTATTGTTAATATATATATACAATAATTCCCAGAAATATAATCCTTTTAAATATCTTTTAACTATCTTTGGTCCATCCCTTCAGGACAGAACTTCAATTAATAAGTTAGCCAGGGCCTAACGAGAATATTTTAAACTGCATCTAGGTACCCACTCAGACCATGTGATTTGAGCCGCCTATAAATAGCGAGATTCCTGGGGACCGTTCTCTTTCGCTTCTGTATTTTGTCTGCGTAAACATTTAGCCGGTTGCAGCTCATTCTGCATTCGTTTTCTTTGTTATGTGTTATCCATTTCATTCTTTATGTTTATATGTGCTCAAGATGTGGAATAAACACATTTTAATCAATCACCGGACGCCTCGTCAATATCATCCAAAGAAACCATCAACAATAGCGATCATATTATTAAGAATGCATTTCAACGGCCAACGTCGATTACATATATATATATATATATATATATATATATATATATATATGCTTAAAAATATTTGAACTAAGCAATTGTACATTTTTTAAAGGATTTCTTTAATAAACATTCATAATAAAAAAGTTATGAACATTTCAACAATACTATGACAAAATCATGTCAGTATTCGTTGCACACGTAGCTTATACTTCTAAATAATAAAAGGAGTGTTCGCCATTTATTGTAGAAGGAGGAGCATTTTAAAAGGACTTTATAGATTTTAGCTCACTTTTGTGGGTGTTTTAATAAAAAAAAGAGCTTTTTGCATGCTACAAAAATACATAGGTTACAACCAAAAAATTTTTAGATACCATTGAATCAAATATTTAATTTAAGCCGTACTAGATATTTTCTTAACTTATCTGAAACTGTTCACATATTTTGTTGTACATAAAAGGCATGGTAAAAAATTACTAATCGCACTAAATAGAGATGTGATAAACTTATGATCCTTAAGACGAGTCAACTGAAGTGGATCACACACACACTTGAATTTTCTCATTCGCCACCATAATAACCTCAAGAAGTGTCCATCTTGAGCTTTAATTAGGTATGAAAAACGTATGTCTCACATTTGAAGTTTCTCATTTCGATATCTCTCAAAATAGAAGGTATTTTCTCTTGTAGATTCCACTCATTAAATAAATAATTGTTAAGTTTCGATTTTTCTGGAAGAATTATACAAGATTCTAATTTGGACGGTAAGATTGTCAAGCTTTTATTTCAGCTTAATGAGACAAATTATTAGATATTTCTGTATTTCTGGTTCAATAGCTTTCCCATCCAAACATTCTTCAAATACTCTTTCATAACCGTATATTTCGAACTAAAATTTTCTAATGGTAGAAAATAATCTGATTTACTTGAAATATTTAATTGTGTGTTGGAAGTGTTTGCGTACACAGGACAAATGCTGATAGAATATTTCCGCTCTTCATCTTCATTTTTGGATTTATCCGTTAATGAAGTGATATAGTTCTCACATTTCAGTTTGTGATGATTTTTTCGTTATGTGACATACATCTCAGTAATATTTATATTTACTAACTTTTAGAATTTGTTAAATTTAAATTCTTAAGTGAAAATTTTGTGATTGCCATCGCAAACATTGTAGTTTGTTTGTCGAAGCTCTGCTATATTCCCCATTACCAATGATTAAAAATAAAACCATATTATGATTTAATATCTTTCAAATATCAATAAATAGGCTTCAATAATCCTGAAAGAAATACCGTAAATATCCCTATCAATGTATATCTCATTTTGAGGACTATTGCCACCTATATCTCTGACAAACTTGTGATTTCCGCCAACTTAAATCTTTTTCTTAGTTCTAGATTTAAGACTGAATTAATTTATCTTCGAAAATTTGTGTGAACATTTAAATGAATTTGATAAGTTCATGTACAATGCAGTAGAATTGAAAAAAAAACACAGTCTGTTTTTTTACTTTTACTCTATTTGAAGAAATAAACTGTGCTGTACTAAATACTTAATGTTCTACTTTTGTACTTGCTTAAAAATTAAATTTTAAAACAGAGGTCATCTAAGAGTTGTGTTTCTTTTCCCTCTTTAAAGTTAATTTTGAACAGAGTTCCTGCTTTCATTTGGAGTTAATAATGAACACAATTGAATAAGTCATTGATTTAATTATTTATAAAAACTTATCAAGTACCATAATGAGTATTTCGTTTCTTCTGAAATTTATATCAAATAATAATTATAAATTATCGTTTTTATTGTATACAATGAAACATTTTTTGCATAGAGGAGAGGAAATTTTTAAAAATATGGAAAACACATTAATTTTTAAATGAATCTAGTGTGATAAACAAAGGAATTTCTATGCTTTAAAAATACTACAAACTTATTCAAATGTGCATTTTTTGAGTTTCGTATTAATATATTTAAAACACTGCAAACCAGTGTTATTACAAAATAAAGAAATATATGTATATATATATATTTAAAATAACACACACACAAAACAAATTTTTGTTTCATGTATGATTTTATTTTAAAACTGTGTATTCCTTTATTAACTTTTTTCTTTTAAAAAAATAAGGAATTTTGTAATTTCTTAAGGAGATCAGTTGAGCATATAAATGCTACCTTTGTATCGAAGTGACTCCTTTTTGATAATAGAAAAGTCCTTTAGATTAAACATATTTTTTTTATACTTTTGTAACTTACTTTTTATTAAATTCTGAAATGCATTATGTACACTCATGGACAAAAAATTACTGCACCAAGAATTAATTGCGGGATCATGACGAAACTTGGCATAAAGGTACATGTCGGTGAGATATGCAAATTATTAGAAATGTAGTGTGTTGCGCATTACGTATAGCCAGTAGAGGGCGTTTAACGTCACTCTCCGTGGAACATAAAGCAGGTAACCAAAGCTTGTATGAGTGTGCTGAATCATTAACAAAGGAAGCTCTGAGGTAGACATGCCATTACGCCATTTTTGAAGACAATATGAGCAGCTGTCGCCATTTAAAAATGGGGGGGGGGAATCATCCGTATGATGGAAGGTGGGCAGTCAAATAGGCGAATATCTCGTCAATTAGGCTAATCTGATTGTGTTGTGAGGAGGTGTTGAGATCAGTGAATCCGAGAAATGACATTTACACGGAGACCAGAATCGGGACACCCTCAACAGACCAGTTGTCGAGAAGAATTCAACATCGTATAAATGCACGCGTACCGCCAACTGCTTCATCGGCTGCCATCCAGGCACAGGTAGCACCTTCACTAGGGGTCCCTGTGTCTTCTCTAAACATGCGAAGGGGCCCGGCTGATGAACATTTGGGATCACGGCGCCCATTACATGTGCTGTTCTTGACGATCACCCATTGACGCCTCCGTTTGGAGTGGTGGCTCGCACAAGGAAACTGGACTGCAGCGGAATAGAACCAGGTCGTCTTTAGCGACAAATCTAGATTCAATCTCAGCAGTGATGACAATCGTGTTCGTGTGTGGAGACCCAATGGTGAAAGCCCCAATCCTGCCTTTGCTGTACAGCGACACACCACTTCCACAGCTGGTGTTAGGGTATGGGGGGCCATTGCCTACAATACATGGTCACCCCTAGTATTGATCCATGGCACCATGACAGCCAAACGGTATATCCATGGCATCCTGCAACCCCATGTGCTGCCGCTCATGCAACTGCTCCCATGAGTCATTTTTCAACAAGACAAATCTCGGCCTCACACGGCAAGGATGTCACAAGACTGTTTCCACACTGTTACCAAAGCCTGCCTGATCATCCCCAGATTTGTCTCCAATTGAGTTGGCTGGGGTCATTTGGACGGCAAGTTTGGCATCCCACGAGTTTGAACGATTTAGAGGCAAGATTACAGCAAATATAAAATGAAATTTCTCCAGACATCAGACGGAACTTGTATGCCTCAATGCCCGATCTTATCGCATCGTGCATTCGAGCTAGAGCTTAACAGGGTATTAAATCCTCCGTTGTTTTGCCTTTTTCTCTGAAATAAATTATCATTTTTCTTTGATTTTCCAATCATTTACTTATATCAAAGATTTCATTACGTAAGTAAAATTCCGTTTCATTTTGAAGACTCCTTCTTGGTGTGCTATTTTTTTTTATCTATGAGTGTTTATTCTTTACTATGGATTCGTAACACTGATTCTTCGTGTGTGCGACTTTTATTTCTCTTCCTCCTTCTCTGTTTGGAGTGTCCAATCAGCAAGAAGCAGACAAAAATGTTTTTTAATGTTTGTAAAAAATATTCACACAAAACGGTTAAGATAAAGGGCAGTGTATACTTAATCATTTGCGAATGAAAATGTATTGCGTATGAAATGGAGATCAATTCAAGAGGAACGTTGTTATTTTCTAGAAAATTGGAAATGCAATATTTTCTGTGTCCAAATCAAGAATAAAATATGCTTGATATCTTAAAACTCTATTTCAGTTTATAGGGAACATAATTTCAAAGAGCATTATGACATACGTATATATATATATATATATATATAAGACCAATAGTTTGCAAAACTTCATGAAGACAAGTTGAAATTTAGATCAATTCTTCAAAAACAATAAAGTGTATACATGAAATATGTTGCAGACTCTACAGATGTTGTAAAAATAATATTATCACCTTTAATCAAGCAAGCAGATCTAAATCATTTACTAAAAGGGAGTTTCTAAGTGAATATTTGTTAAAAACAATGGAAATATGTCCAGTATGAACGAATCAAAATAAAAGCGTAAGTTTAATTTAAAATATTGTAGCTAGTAGAGTTGTTGAAATAGTCGGGAATTTGAGAAATCAGCATAATCCACCAATATCAACACTTAAAGCCTGATTTATTGCAATACAGATGAAAGTACAGATATTCGAAATTTGAAGCTAGTCATTTTTATTCTAAGATGTCAGGTTAATTAAAAAATAAGAGAATAACCTTTGACAATCATTTATTTTCATAATACACTACTGGGGTGTTTTAAATGTACTTATAGATGTTTTGAAGAAATATAAGTTACCATTGGAAAAGTTGGTTTGTCTTGTATGATGGTGTGCCTACCATGACCGGTATTACTAAAGCAGTTTTTGTAAGATTAAGAAAAACATGGAAACAGCATGGTAATTATAATTTTGAACAGTTTCATTGTATTATTTACCAGAATGTACTATACTCTAACTTTTAAATATAGTATATGT
>BMAO01038770.1:0-16631 GCA_019973975.1 Trichonephila clavata | reverse complement strand
ATTTCTTTAAGAAGTGTTTTGAAATTAACAGTAACTTTAAAGTATTGTTAAAATGTAAAAACAATTTTTTCCCTCACATTTGTGTATTTTTAATACCTAGTTTCATAGAACCAGGTGTTGGCCAAAATTTCCATGCTTTTTTGATGGTGAAATTAGAAAAATGGGGTTAGCCGAGGTGTAACCTTCGTCACATGTGGATTGAATATTATGTTGTTCATTGCAATAACCCTCGGGTTTCTTTCAATCGCAATGTTAATAAGAAATTAGTCAATAAAAACTTTGAACTAAAAAATGAATTCTTGATTGTAATATTTACACATGATTGAAAATATCTCCGAAATTTTTTGAAATCTTAACTTTTTAAGCACATTTATGCTGAAGAGTAAATGTAAATGAAGCATCAGCCTTGGATGCGTTATGGTGAATCAGGTTTACTCGGCTCCAGTCGGCATCAATCTCTCTCGGGTCGGTAACACCCGATTTGTTTTGAATTGAAAACGTTTTAGGGGCATTTTAATTTTTCAATTAATTAATTTATTTTAAGTAATAATTCCGTGCATACTTTTTCCTGTGAGATCATATTTTCCTTATTTAAATATATTTGTCACTTCCACTTACCTTCAGTAAGTGAACGAGGAAAGAGGAAGTGCGGGAAAAATTATTTAAAAAAAGTTTATAT
This sequence comes from Trichonephila clavata, assembly GCA_019973975.1. Taxonomy (NCBI): domain Eukaryota; kingdom Metazoa; phylum Arthropoda; class Arachnida; order Araneae; family Nephilidae; genus Trichonephila; species Trichonephila clavata. The sequence continues at coordinate 15,952 of BMAO01038770.1, read as the reverse complement.
AGTACTTACGTACTATCGCAACCTATTGGCGACATTACACGAAACGAAGCACATGACTGCATATTCAGCGTGTACGACACATGCGAAAATGGGACTGCCAACTTGGCGAGTTGTCTTGAACGTTGGGGATTGGCAAGATTGAGATAATGCGCAAGTACCGATTATTTTTATATAGTAGATCCGAAGATTGAATCTGAGTATTTTTGTATGAGTTTATTATCAAAACTGCTTCGAATACTGTAAGATAAATTGAAAAAGAACAAAATGACATTTCGCTTCTCAACGTACGTACGACAATTCACTCTCCGATTGAAACCGCAGGAATTAATGGATTATCTAGTAAAGGTGAGAATTTGATTTTTCTATAGAGCATTGTTTAAGTTAAACGATGTTTAAAAATGTTATAAAAATTGAACTTTCTAGCTTCATTAGAAGAAATCAGCGAAACAACAGATGAATCTTTTAAAGTCGTTGAACTAAAATAAATATTTTGAAATCCACAAAATTTAGGAAAGATAAGGAATTAGTCTTGGATTTCCTTGTGACCACAATGGCGCAACGTAAAAATGAAGATGAATTGCATAGGTTACTCTTAAAACGAAAAAGAAATGTGTAAATTCAACATATTATGATGTGGAAAGTATTCCTTCAATAAATAAACTGCTTAAAGCTATACAAATAATTTGTTTCAGTTTAATTTATTCACAAATATAATATATGTATATTTTGCAGCTAATTTTTTTATGAGCACAGACATAAGAATTAAAAATTTATTTTACAATATAATACCTTATTTTTTTATTCACTGAACTAATCCGTTACATAAAACAACAATTATTTGTATATATTCAAATTCAAAAATTAAAAAGTTTTCACTTCGAATTAAGTGTGGGGTCATAAACACACAAACCTTTAAAAAAAAAGGATTTTTTCCCCTTTAGTTTTGAAAACGATATTAGAAAAACATGTTTTAAGAAAACAGAAATATAGCTATTGCATGTGGTGCAAATTATGTTCTTTAATGTACGTGTATGATTTGGTTGAAAGTTTTAAATCACCGAATCCCAATTTTCGGATTCCATAACTTCATAAGGAAAAAAGAAATACAAAAAAGAACGTTCTCAAAAAAAAAAAAATTAATGTTATAAAAATTTATTCCATTCCAAGTAATGCAATGTCATAAAAATGTATAAAAAATTATGTATAAAAATTTAGTCTTGCAACTCATTACGATTTGTTTCCTTGGTATTCTAATATTTAAGAAATAACTGATTTCCTTCCTCACATGACAATCTGTGGCTCAGTTTTCAAGGAACCAATTGACTCGGTGTTCTTACATTTCCCAAGTTCTTGTAAAGGAAAAAACATTTCTTTATCCTATATATATTTTATGTCACGTAAAGGAAAAGAAGTATTCTTTATCGGAGAAGAGAATAAAAGCATTCTTTTGAAAAAAAGGAATTATTTGAAAGCATCGTGACAAAAATGGACGTTTTTCTATTTATTAAAATATGTAAGAAAACTGATTTATTTTTGGAACAGTTTGAAATGTTCCTTTATTTGTGTATGTGTAAGAATAATATACCTTATTTATTCGAATAAAAGACGCCTTTGATTCTAAGCCTCACACCAAAATCTCTACATGTTTTCTTTGAACAAATATAAAAACGTGTAAAATGGTTTATCGATATCTGAAATTTACGAAACTAAAAAAAGAAGAAAAAAATGAGAACTAATATGAAGTGAATTATTAATTTATTTTGCAAGTATTATACTTTTAAATACATACAAGATCTGTTATTGCTCTAACCCCACCCAGAATCGTGTCCAATTTTCCCCATTTAACATTTTTTTCCGTCTTCGATTCTTAGCACCATCCAATTTTCAGTAGCATTAAGATTGTAAAAAAAGTTCAGCTTAACTTAGAATAAATGCAGTATATAAAACTTTCCAGGTATATGGTCTAATTGAAAAATCTTGTCCGCAAATATTTCCAAACAAATATTTAAATTGGAATATTTTTTGTGATAAATTTTTTGAATAGGGTTTTACTTTATGTGAAAGTAAAATATTATCAGAAAAATATAATGATAACTCCCCTTCAAGAAAAAAAATAGGTATGGTAAGAGAAAATTATTTTTATATATATTCAAAAACACTTTGTATATGAGAAATAATCTATACTTAACTTTTTAAGTACCATAGTTTCATTAACTAAGTGATAGTTATTCACAAATCGAAGAAGCATATTAATAAATTAATTGTACTGATGTTAAAAATTTAAAAAAAAAAGTTTATCAATTGAAAATATGAAATTTTGAAAATATTTTTAGGGAAATATCGGACTCTGCTTTTCTGCCGAAACAGTGTCATTGCCGGAAAGATTGTTTGTGGGTCGAAGATTTAATTATTCATTCAATATTAATAAATAAGTATATGAGCAGCATATGCGACTATATTTGGTCACCAGGTCATAAAATTTGGAGATATAGATTTTTCCAGAAAAATCCAGAAAGTTTGTAATTTTTTTTCCCTAGAAAGTTTTAGATATCACGACAAAATTTTACAAGGATGACACAGCGAAGCAACAGCAGTCAGTATGAACATGAGTGTGAACTGTGCGGTTCTCAGACCTAATGGGATATTGTACTTTTGAATGAACTTCTGAGTCATGTTCTTATTTGTTTTACTTGTATTTTTGTTGATTTTTCAGGATTTGTGTGATTATTTTAGTTAATACTGCTGTAATTACTGTGTTACTTCAGAATATACAGTAAGATTTAAAATCAAAATAGCCAGTTTGTTATAATAGGGAACCTTGCATATATTTGACAGACAATCTACCACGCAGGTATGCAAATACGTAACAAAAGAGTAGAATAGGATTTGATAACCCACGAAGGTACTTACGTATTATTGCAACCTATTGGCGACATTATATCAAACGAAGCACCTGGTTGCTAATTCAACGCGTACGACACATAGGAAATCGGAGTGAATTATTAATCTTTGTGAGTTATTAATAGAGTTGGTAAGTGTTGCGATGATACGTAAATACCCACATAAAAATTTTCTTAAAAATTACCTAAAAATAAAACTTTGATTTTATCTCAAAAAAGAAACTAGTGTTAAATATATGGAACTTTCTAATAAAACCAAATATTTAATAATTCCACTAAGCAAAACTTCTTATAGCAAATATTTATTTACAAATGCCGTGTAAATCAGTTTCAAATTCTTCACATTCAAATTGGATACTTAACATATTATCGCAACAACGCCAACGTTCAAAATAACTCGCCAATTGGGCAACCCCGATTTCGTATGTGTCGTACGTGCTGAATTGGCAACTATATGTGCTTCAGTTCATGTAACGTCGCCATTACGCTAGGGATAATACGTAAGTAACCAAAATAGACGCATAATTCGATGCAAAATTATACTTCCAAAAATAAGTTAAAAAGGAAATTTAGAAAAAAATGTGTAAAATTTATTTTTTAAAAGCAGTTAAATAATATTTAAGAATCGTATATATTTTTATCGGTAAATTCTACCTTAAGTAAAATAAACATCATACTAATTTCGTATTTTATTAAATAAGTCCAATTAATTTTGGTGAGTTCATGTTGTTAGCAAATACAATAATTAGAAATGCAATGAAATTTTTAAGCAAAATTATTCAAAACTAACTTTTTTAAAGAGGGAATTATTTAGATGATTATAAGTGAATTAAATGTATATAATTCATTTCTAAAGAATATAAGAGGAAAAGTCTTTCTAAAAATACCTATTTAAATTTACACAATTGATTCTAGAAGTATAAAAGGATAAATTTAACAATAGAATACGATGACTTATTCAAATCACAGGCATTTATTTATTTTTTAATAATGGCCAATAAAGAAAAATGTTTTGATAACAAGCAGCAAAAATAATATATAAAATGAGGCATATCCATGTACAATAAATGAAGGGGGGGAAATAAAATTTATTTTAAAACTATTTTTTACCAGCGGGTTCGCTCACGTTGATGTCTTTAAATAACTCTGTCAAAGTCATAATCATTATCATTAGAAATTAAATAAAATAATATGATTATTTTTTATTACTTGACTGGGAACATTAAAATTTAAAAATTCCAAAACAGAGCTTATTTTAAAAAATTAGAAAACATACTTTACTATCATAATTAACAATAAAAATTCAATAACTTGAGCTATTCATATTTTAAAAAGTAGAAAGTATCTACGTTTAATAAATACTTCCTCTTTAAAAGAGCTCAAAACAGAATATTATTCTAAGATGGATGCTATGTATTCTATATTAAATGTTCTTCCGTCAGGTGCAAATATGTGGAGATTTTGGGCATTGGATACACGCGAACAGGCTACATATAGTTCGCCATAAGAAAAGCCTGGCTTTTCCAAATGCACCCCTGCTACTTATAATGTTTGCCCTTGCACTTTGTTAACAGCCAAACTGAGGTAGATTGTGGAAATTGAACTGAAATGGTTGGTCAATGGAGATAATTGGAATTCGAGGTATGCTTACACTTTCCCTTTTCCCTACACCTGTTAAAATAGTGGCATCAAGTATATTCTGCATCAATTTTGTGATCCGAAGCCTAGTTCCATTACATAGTCGAGGAGCATCGAAATTTTGCATAAACATTACTGGTACATTTAATTTTAATAGGTTTATGTGAGGGTACCTCCGAAAGTTCAAACGAATTTAAGAAATCCGTGGGATATAAAGTTCTTTTATCTGTATCCATGATTGTATCCATTGTTAAATATTCCTTCATTCTCCCCCCCCCCCCGCACGTCTTTTAAAATTTCAGTGTTGATTTTATTGACAATGTCATTTTTAGGCACCGGTATTGTTTTGATCACAATTTAAATCACAACCACTGATCCAATTTAAATTTTGTTGCAAGCCAGGATAAATTTGAACAAAATGATCTACATCATTTTTTTCTACATTACAAAACTCTCTGGAAAGTAAAATATAACCTCCAGCATTTGCGTCCAAACAGCCATCACCGATTTTAAATAGCGTCTTTGCATAATGTCCCGAATCTACGTCGTTATGAAAATGCACTCTCATATTCGTTTTCAGACTGAATTTTTCAACTTTCACCCATAAACTTGATGATTTAATTCAGGCTCAGATTTCATCTGCCGGTGTACCCCTCTCGATTAATGGGAGAGTTTGTCGCAAACCACCAAAAAAACAATGTAATATAAAACTACCATTCCTCTCATAATATCTGTACTATCTCGTAAATCCTGAAGATTATTAATTAACACTTCTATAGCTTTCTCGTGTGACATCGGCCTTTTATCTCACACTAAACGCTTACATTGTCAAAGCATCCTGCCTCGAGAGATATTTTTGCTGAAATTACAGATGGGTAAATTTTCATGTGCAAGATTCAAAGGTAATTTTAAAGAAGAATATGGGGCAGTACGACCTCCGGTCAGAGAGTAGTGTCACAGCTAGACTGCTATTTTCTGTTTTTTTTTTCTGACGGACATTAATAATAAGTTTAGCCAAAACGTTTTTCCGGTTCCTCCAGGGGCGTCGAGAAAAAAGAGTGCACCACTGCTGGATTCTTTTTACGTAACACTTGATGGAAAGAGTGACTTTGTTCTGGAGTTAATTGAGGGATAAATTCTGTTTCTTGATATTACAATGCTATAAAATCGTAGTTTAATTCTCAAGCAATTTCATTATCAAAGCCATTTCCGTCGACAGGTCTAGGACTAATCATTCCAAAATCATGTAGCTTCTTCCCAGCCATTCTGAAAACCTTATTGCGTTTCGTTGTAGATGTGTTCATTGAAAGGCATATTTGCTTGTACTTGCTGCAATCGTCGCAAAATACCTTCCGCCATGAACTCTCTTTGCACTTATTCCAAAGGATTTGAGGATTAGAAAGACCGCACGATGATATAAGTATTGCGTAAAGTTCCCTAAATTTATTCGGAGATTGACAATGTATGGTTTCCTCCATATTAATATCTAGTATATCTTCATAGTAATACCTACATATAAAATATCTAGGTTTAGTATAAGAGAAAACTTTTGTGCAAATATGGCTTTGCATTGGAATTTTGAAAAAAAAATCAAAATCTTAAATATTTGATAAATTAAATCTTTTTGTGACACTCTCATTTAATATAGCCATAAAGCTTTCAATAGCATGGACTTTGTTAAAACTTTATGTCGTTTCTCTCTTAAATATATTGGAGAAAATTTGCATTAAAATTTCTGGGATTGTCGGAATAGATAATTTCTTATATCCAACTTGGCGATATTTCTTAAAGTTTGAGTTTGACATTTAATAAACGTAACGTATAATAGACGTTTGACATTTAATAAAAACCCCTTTAAAAAATTACTTTTTGTAAAGATGTTAAATTACACTATGTTTCAGTTATTTGTTACAAATGTGAAAAAATTTTTTATTAAAATTTCCGGTATTGACAAAGTGCATAATCTTACGCCAACTGGGTGGGAGTGAGCAATGCCTTGCGATTTTACCCACATAGCTCCCGTTCCCGTAGAAATAAGGGGATAAAATATACCCTATGTTACTCGCGCTGATAATGTAGCTTCCAATTAGTGAAAATTTTTTTAAAAACGGTCTAGCCGCGCGCGTTTCAGAGATTAGCTGGAACAATCAGATATATAGAAAAAAATTTAAAAATAATAATATTTTGATATAAGTACTGTATATACTTTTAAATGCATTTTGTAAAAAGCTGTTAATTTGAAACTACAAATAGACACTTCAACTTTATTTATTTGTATAGATATAAATTTCATATTTACCTGATAACAATAAACATATTTTTATTATTATCTTTCAATTTTTAACAATGTATGAGTAAAAATACATCCTATATGAAATCAAAAATTAAGCAAAATTCTATTATAATACAATTTCTTGCAGATAAAAATTTTTAAAAAAAATACGCAACAATTTGCTTAACATTTAACATAATAACACATTTCGTTTTCGTAATCAGTAGGTCTATTCATTAACACAGAATTATGTATGAATGATGATAAAGTTTTAAAATAAAAAAAATATGAATGAAAAAATAAAAACATGGAATCCCCAAATTCACGTAACAAAAAAGTTTTAAAAAATAGTTTTATAACTTTTTCAAAACCTTAAAAATCTGCAAACACAAAGATTTCTACAAAATTCATGAGAATTAAATGCTTTGAAAATTCTGTATTATTTTTTTATTTCAAAAATAATTTCAGTGAACAAATTGCGAGGAGCCCAGTAGCTTATCTTTTAAAACATAGTTCCTACGTTTCAGAGCATTGTAAAATACCGCAAAAATAAGTTTTCATCGATAACAAAGGAAATACCAATCGAGAAAATTTTGTCACAGAAAAAAAAGATCAGGGGAACATCTTAAAAACAAGAATAAAATCAATAAAAAAAAAACTTTCAAGATACTTCCGTATACACAGTTGATTGATTTGTTTGCTGTTTACTAAGACCTGAGGGAAATGCTTGGTTATATTGTTTGGAGTTTTCTTTTCGAGGTTTGATCAAGATTACAGAGCTACTTCAATCAACGTAACTTCTTTGATACTGAATGTTTTAAAAAGAAATTGTTTATATTTTTTCGTCAGAACTATTTGGAATTCATAAAAGGATCATGTATTACGTTGAAGAACACGAGTTTTTATTTTGTGTATTAGTATTGTTTAATAGAATCTAAGCATTTTAATTTATTTTCCAACAATCTGAAATCTTTTTATATGATCTCAAGTATTATTGACCGTTATATTCCAAAAAATAATGCAGAATACTTTGTACATATAGTTTCTAGAAAAACAAAAAAATGTAACAAAATAAAGAAGTTTATATTCAATCGTTTATGAACGTTAATTGTTCTGCTAAAAAAATCTTCAATGAGATTCCATATTAGTCTGGGTATTAAACATCAATTTTTTAATCAAATGTAATTGTATTATTATTGTAGTATCAAATTAAATTTAAATCAAGAATTATATTAAAATATAAAATCGTTTGGCAGAATTAAAACTATTATTGTATCAAAATTCTATACAATTTGTTAGTATATGTAATTTTATTACCTTAGAAAAATTTCAAGTTAAATTTTTCAGAAATGAGGAAAGTATGTATTTAACAATGGGGAAATGCTTAAAATATATTCTAAGTTTTTTAGTTGAAAGAAATTATAATTTACAAACGATTTATTTGCAAATTCGATAATTCAAAATATTAATGCGATATCAAAAGATTATTTAGCTCCTCAAATAAAATAAATCTATTATTTATCATAGTAATGGTTGTTAAAGTCAATATTCTTTTATATCATGCATTACATAACGAATTCCTTATTTGTGAGAAATACGTATTTTTGTTTTTCTTACTCGTGAACTTTTTTCTTAGAGCTATTTTTATGTGACGAATTTTTTTTTAACAGTACGTTGAAGTATTAGCTCGCAAAGAATTTTTATATATCTTTGTCAGTGTACTTCCTAGCGATTGAAATTTTTAAAAGCATTTTATTATTTAATGTGTAAAGTGAAAACATTCCTTATCCATTTTATATATATACTTATTTTCTTTTTCTTCCTTTTTTTTAGATTTTCTGGCATTTTTCCTCATTGACGGAAGATTCTTTCTGCATTCTTTTTTCAAGTTTGAATGAGAAAGAGCCGTGGTGAGCTGAGGTGTTTGAAATACAACTTTAAAAATAATCTTCATGTTTACAGGGGTAGAAAATTTCAGGAATTTATTTTATTTTACTTATTATTGCAGTTTATAAAATTAATTGGAATGATTTTCATAAATCTCAAAACCTAGAAGGTAATTTTGTGATCCCAGTGTTTTCTGAATTATTTCACCATCGAATCCAAATAGGAGAATTCTTATTACATTTAATTTTGATTTTGCAACTAGACGTGAATGAAGGAGTTTTAGAATAAATACAGTTTAAAAGCCTTTCAAATAAAAATTCAATTATAATATGCTAGTTTCAAACTTTTTTTCGTATTTTTTCCGAAGATAATTTTATTTTGATTAATACGATTCAATTGACAAGAATCGGTCAAAAAATCAAATATATTTTTAGCCTAAATTATTTTTTATATACTATTCTGTACTCTCACAAAATTTGAAAGCTCTAAGTTTAAAAAACGCAGAGTTGTGATAACTTTCCGTTCGCTTTTATTCACATCCCAGTGGCAACTCAAAACTTTAAGCTGACTTATCACAGAAAATAAAATAACCAATTTTACTTCATTTAAAATGCTAAGGCATTTTTTTCTATTGTGTCTAATATGTACTTGGAATTTTTTTTCACTTGTTGCTAATAGTGCATGGAATAAAAGTTGGTATGTATCTTTCAATCAAAATTATACTTATTTTTTAAAAAAAATAATTGAATTTAGAATTTATATAATTTTTAAGGAATTTTCAATAAGCATTCATAAAAAGATGTATTGTATGAATATCAATTATGCTATTGCAAAAATCATACTAACTTTTGTTATACATAGTTTGACGTACTTGTAAATAAAATTTCATATATGTACGCCAATTGTTGTAGGAGGAGTAGCATTTTAAAATAACTTCATAAGTTTCACATTTTTCCCTTAAAAAATTCAATAAACTTTTTTACGAAATTTTGAGCACAAAATCTGCTTTACATCATGCGTACGCATAAGAGGGAAGAAAAAAAATTATGAAAATCACTAAGGCAATATGGTATCATCTTCACAACTTTTTTTTATTTTTAATATTTATATTTGCTTTTAAATGTATTTTATAAAGGCTAAGATTTAATAATAATTCCATACAAAAAAATTTAAATTTTCTGCAAAATATTTCTAAAATTTTAATTTTTTGAACTATTTAAAAATTTTTTTCAAATTCCTAAGTCTTTTTTAAATATGTGTCTCTTTCCTTTCAAAATTTTTTTCCAAGTACCTTATAATATACTTCATAAAACTGTGCATGGGTTTTTTCTGCTGATGCTCTTTAATTTTTCATTAATTGTTTATAGTTGAACTTCCAAAATTTCTCAAAAAAACATTAATTTTGATTTGAAGTTTTTTAGAAAAAGTACTAAACATGTTCGAGCTAATTCAATGCACAGATTTACAAAACATACATTTCAGAACATGTTTAAAAAGTTTCAAACCCATACTTCAATTATCAAAGCAGCTTTAGGGTTTTAAATAATAGTACATGTACAAAAATTCAACATGTAGGAAGATCAGTTTGAAGTTTTCCTTCCGTAAATAGCATGATATAATATTCATTGAATAGTCTGAAACTTTTATGCAATGTTAATTAGTTTATTTAAAACTGCTTACCATAAAAAATTGCACAAATGTAGAACAATTAAACAGTATATTGTCATAATGAATATATTGAAGAAAACGAATGAAAAATCAATACTTCATAAAACTTTATTTGAATTATTATAAAAAAAATAAATACACACACTTCTATGCTCAGAGCTAATGCACAAAATGTACAAAAGATGTTCATGCCTTTACTTTTCATTTCCATGATTCTAAAAGACTTCGCAGTTTAATATTGTACACGAATGTAGGTAAAGTCAAATAACAATATATAGGTAAAATGTATCAAAATCTAAGAACGCAAACCTGTATTTATTTAAATAAATATTTTAAAATAATTTAATAATAAAAGTGTTGTATTTCACACACATGGGATATATATATATCACCAAACACAAATATATGAAATTGGGAGAGTTTTTCTATTCTTGCGAATTAGATTTTTAATTATCTGAGTTATCAAAATGAGATTTAGTATTTGTGCTTTGGGAGAATCCGTTTTGAAGTTTTAATTTCATTCATAATAGTATCATAAAAAGCAAGCACAACTTTTAAATCTTGCCAAATTCATTTGCTCTTCAATAAATAATTCACAATTTTGAATTTTTGCATCAATTGCACAATTCTTTCTTAAAATGATTTGTTACTGCATATATAGTGTCAGTCTCATTTACGCGCGGTAGAAAAATAATAAATTCACTTTTTTATCAGGCTCTTTTCTAGCAGATAATCTGAAATGTGGCGCGGTATTTGTTGTGCAGGATCAAATATTGCTCTATAATTTGATAAAAACTGCAGGTAAAGCTTTGAAATTTTGTAGGTATATTTATAAAGATTCGAGTTATCAAATAAGTCAATAAAAATTTCTATAGTTTAATGATTTTTAGGGTACATATCACTTAAATTAAAAAAAATTGTGTAAATCACCCCACACCCCTTTAAGAAGGGGAAAAAATTGAAGTTTAATATTTTCTCAAGTTAACTTCTTACATACATTCAAAAAATGAGAATCCAAAGTAATTGCACTTTATACTTTGTATAAAAATAACAAAAAACTGTATATCTTTGAACTAAGAAGTTTTTCTAGTAAGATCACTTATAAAATTTTTGAAATTTCAAAAAAATAAATAAAACTATCTGACACAGATACATTTACTTAAAGTATCAGTTATTTAATATAAAATTACAAAAATGATGACTCAAGACTCCATTGTGGTGTGGACCCCAAATATTAAAAAAGAATAGAGCCCCTGAAATATGTTTTTTCGGGTAACTTATTACATTAAATCCCAACATTCTGAAAGGGGCCAACTAAATTTGTAAGCGCACAGTTAAAAATAATTAGAAAGACGAACTGTTAAGGTTTATCTGTCCAAGTTAGCTAGAAGTCATACGTAATAAGTCCTATTAAAAAGTAAACAAAAAGGGACACAAAATTCAAAGGACCTAATGTAAGAATTGAAATCTAAAGTTAAACATTCCTTAAATGAATTTTTGTGCTATTAGATACACCTATAAAATGCTGTTAGGTTTTTTCTTATTGATACAAAAAAAAAATTGATACCATAATCAACAATTCTTTCGATGATCTGTATTACATGCAATTGTTAGGGTGGGGTTCTAATGGTGTCTTGGTTGTCAGCAGAACGTGTCTGCACCATTTATTTGTACTTTATACAGAATGGGACATGTCACTGAACAATATTCATGTCATCACAGCTTCAGATCAATGGAACAATCAATATTAGTAATCCCAAATCGAGAGTCATCTTCAAAAGAATATCTTACGGAAGAAGTTTCAGTTTTGGATAAATTAATTAATTTCGAACAAAACAACTACTTATACACACATACATAAACATATTACTTACATATACATATATCCGCAAGCAATAAAAGATAAAAAGGGTTACTCTTCTTTTTTAATCAGATTTGTAAACTAAATGTAGAGAGAGGGGGAAATTTTAATTATCGAATATTAAATACTAAATAATGTATCTACTACTTTAATATTTTGCAATGTGTTATTTTCACTTTGGCCAATGCAAGTTTAGTTATTCACAAGAAACCATAAGAAATATAAACCATAAGGTAATCTGAAGGTTTTTAGCCTGCTTTTCCTTACCATACACTCTTTAATAAACGAAGTACTACTAATTTAATAATATACAAGGAAAAGAACCCCTCTGCCAAAACGTAATTTAATTTCTTTTATCTAAAATTTCAAAACTTTAATCGTGGTGTGTGAGTTAAATAGTTTTGGGTTTTTTAATAAAAGGCAAATATCTCTGCGGATTTTTTATCTTTAAATGAAAATAATATGTTAGCTCAACCCGTTCAAGACCATGACCACATATATATGATAACGTGTCTCTTATTCCAGGCCCACGGTATCACATATGGGATTGCGCTTTCCCTGCTCCGAGGTCCATGATCACACCGGTGTGATCAGAGATTCTAACGTTTTTATATTAATTTTTGTAAAGCACTAGTTGGAGGTTAATGTCCATATTTTTTCGAATAATGTTTAACAAAATTTTGAATTTCAATATGTTTTTTGTTTAGACTTTTTCAAAAACTTAATCTGGATATTTATGAATGTAAGCAACAGCGCATGTTTAGATTTTTCCAGAAAATTGGGCATTTAAGGGCTTGTGATTTATAGCGCACTGGATTTCTGTTTATATTTTGAATAAAAAGGGGAAAAAAAGGAAAACTTATTAGTTTATTGGAATAAGAAATTCTTAATAAATTTTCAGTATTTATTTTATTTGTGGTTCATATTTACATCAATAATTTTAATCACAAAAGACAATTAAAAGCGGATCTTCAAAGGACAAATACGATGACTCCCTTTTAACAAAAAATGATCTTTCTTCTTACTGTGCTTGAGAAATTTCTTGTATTGTAATTAACAAAGTTTATATAACCAAATAAAGACAATTTAAATTAGCTAGCATGTCTCAAGTAATATATCAAAATCAAGAATATTCCATTAATAAAAGCTGCAAGTGTTACTTGTAATAGAATTAAAGAGGAAAATTATAATAAAATATTTAAATTATTTAAAAGTGGCCTTGGTAGCCCAGAGGTCAAGGTAGCGGAATCGTGCCGGCGTGTCATGAGTTCGAGCCCAGTGCAGCTGAGACCCACCCTACAGAAGAGGCTGATGCACGTTAAATATGTCTAGACTCAAATGTCATCTGGTCGGTGTGTGTGGAAGTTAGGACAGGAGGTGCTAGCTCAGGTGTCGTCGTCCCTTGACCTTGTTTCAAAATTACAAGGTCCGGCGTCTAAAGCCCTCGAATAGCTGAAAATAGTGATGTTAATATTCACTCACAATATTTGAAACAAAGTAATACCCCGAACTTATGTGATAGGGATAACTGTGTAGTCGGGGTATGATTTTGCTTATAAATCATTTATATTTTTGGCAAGAGAAGAAAAAAATTATAATTTAGAAAAAAGTTTATTAAAATCTTAAATAACGCAAATACAAAATCGTAAATGGGAGTTATTTTGATGTGTAAAAGGTTTCATAAAATCTAACAATGTATTCTGTCAGCTCAAACATTTTTTTATGCGAAATTTCCTCGTGAGTGAGTGAATATTAACATCGCATTGTTCAGCTACACGAGGGCTTTTGGCGACGGACCTTGTAATTTTGAACCATGGTCAAGATCGGGACGACACCTAAGCTGGCACCTCCTCTCCTAACTACCACACCACACCAGCGGGAGGACGTTTGAGCTCTCACATTTAGCATGCATCGCGCCCCTACACGGCGCCTTTAGTGGTTCTGGGGCTCGAACTCATGACACGCTAGCCATGATCCGATACCTTGAAAACTTGGCTACCAAGGCCACAAAATTTCCTCGTAGTCTGCTGATATTTTTTTACTGCTTGTTTGCTAAAAAATAAAATTTAATCGTTGGAGTCCAAATTTTCTAAAATTTTCTAACCCTTTTTGAATTAAAATGAGCTCTTTTTTTCAAATTCCCAATCTTCATTCTATCATCTGATTGGGCTGAATCTAAAGTTTTTCAATGTCTTGCTCTTGCTTATGCATTTCTATGCGCTCATCAATTGCTGATTGTGGGAACTCAGCAGTGCTTTACCGTCATCATCATACCCTCTTTAATACCTTTGCCTGTAATATTGATAACCTATTCAATAACACTTTACAAATTTAACCAATTTTTTCTCAATCAAAAACGAATCGACGAAATTTGAAAATCGTGTAACCGGTTCGCGTAAGTCGAGTATTACTGTATATGTAAATAATTAGCAATGATAATCTTTGTATAAGAATAAATGAGAATAAAACAAAATATTTACCTTGTTTAAAGTCCGATTTAATGCATAGAAATTAGCAATTATAAATTTGAAAAAGTTAAGTGTTTCTTATTTGGGAACTGTAACTTAAAAATAAGCTGGCCCCAGACATTTATAAAATAATCATTGCTGCAAAATAGATATTTTGATGCTTTGAAAAGCTATTTAAAATCCAGTTTTCTCAAATCAAGAATTAAATTGCTTCTTTTACAAAAGTCTTATAAGATCTGTCCTGACTTAATCATCACAGACTTGGCCATCTTACTTTATATGATGAGGAAGTCTTGGGAATTTTCGAGAGAAGATCTTACGCTGGCATTCTTCATGATATCCAAGTGAATGGGTCATGGAGAAGAAGATCTAACTTAGAGCTCTACAAAATTAATAAACAACCTGTTATGTAAAATTTTTCAAATTACAGAGACTTAAATGGGCTTGTCATCTGGCTAGAATGAATGAAGAATGTTGCTGCAAGAAAATTTTTCTGGAAAAACCCATGGGAAATAGACCTCGGCGCAGAACCCGTTAAGATGGATTGACTGTGTCTTAAAAGTCCTAAATATTTTAAAGGTCAAAAATTGGAAAACAGTTGCCAAAAGTAGATGCCTTTAGAAGGTCAGGGCTTACCCAGGGCTGTCGAGACATTGAAGAAGAAGAACCCTTAGATACAATGAAAAATTATTCATGTTTAATTTATAGGAATTATCGCTTAAAATAGGAAATAGTTTTAGTTGACCTCGAGAAAGATATATAGAACAATGTGATCCAAATTTTCTCTTCGGCAAACTTTTGCTTGATATGCTACTGTTGTGATACGGAAATTAAAGAGAAATAAATAATGCACCATGGGCATGTTTTTATACATGTTTTGAAGCGTATGTTTTGTAAAACTGTGCATGGAATTAGCTCTAACATTTTTAGTACTTTTTCTAAAAAATTTCAAAATCAAAATTAATTTTTGGGAATTTTTGGAAATTTAACTGTAAAAAAATTAATAAAAATTAAAGAGCAGAGAAGCAGCAGAAAAAACCCATGTACAGTTTTATGTAGACATTATAAGGTACTTGGAAAAAATCTTAAAGAAAAGAGACATATTTAAAAAAACCTTAGAGATTTAAAAAAAGCTTAAAAAGCTAAAATTTTAATTTTACAACATTTGCAACAAATTAAAATTTTTCATATGAATTATTATTAAATATTATCCTTTATGAAATACAATTAAAAGCAAATATCAAACATTAAAAATAAA